>JAOYMZ010000656.1:0-25515 GCA_025802335.1 Pinguicula primuliflora | reverse complement strand
ACGGATGTTTTCGTCTGTGGAGAAGGAGACTCGATGATCGTTTGTTTTGTGGCCGATTTATTCCATTTGGCAGAGACAATTTCGATTAGAAATTCTAGTGGCATGTTGGTGAATGTTACAGTATTCAACTCAGAAAAGCAACTTGTGTTTCCTGCGTGAGGTGAGAAGTGCAGCACGTTCAAATGTGTAAATTTAAGAGTAAAAAAAATGTATTTTTATTTTTTGTATTATTTTAATCCACATCAGATAGTGCGGTAGTTAGTGCAATTCTTCAGTGCCCTATATCAATATCCTTGTTATAGCGGGTGATTACTATAAACTTCTGGTATTTCCAACACAACAATCTTTCATCATCAAATTTCATATATAATACTCCTGTTTATTATCATTTATAAATTAAGGTAACTGCAGATGTGGTGGCCCCTCATATTTCTTCTTTTCTGTCAGTACTCTGTCTTCCGTTCGCCAATGCTCGTGTTTTGCTGCAATTTGTACCTGCTAAAAAATATATAATCCCCGTCCTCGAAGTTCCATCTGGACAAAAAATTCAGAAAAGTAAAAACAGAATTGCATACCAGATCGTAATTATTAGTATCACCAACAGAAAATCACAGAGAGAAGGAACAAGAAAAGAAAGAGATTCTTCCGCATTTTGGAAAAAGCTGGGAGAAGCACAGACCTCGTGACGAGTATATATTACCAGCAGCAAGCCTTCCAACGCTCGAACAAAACACCAGGAGAGATAAAGAGAGAGAGGGTGGTAAAAGGACAAGGATAGTAGGGAAAGATTGTATTTTTAGTAGGAAAATGATGTGGGAAGCTGGGGGATCAACAGCTTCATCAGCAGACGGCGGTGGAGCTGGTGGGAGCGGCGGTGGATGTGGGAGGAGGAAGCCATCTTTAAGGGAGAGGGACAACAACCGGAGGAGAGAGAGGAGGAGGAGAGCATTTGCAGCCAAGATTTATTCTGGGCTGAGGGCTCAGGGGAACTATGATTTGCCCAAGCATTGTGACAACAATGAAGTTCTCAAAGCTCTCTGTGCTGAGGCTGGGTGGGTCGTCGAGCCTGATGGAACCACCTATCGCAAGGTGGGTTTTCTTTTCTACTTCTCATTATTTCCCCATTTACGATTTTTGTTTTGTTTTTTCTCTTTGATTTTGTGTTCGATTTTCTTCTTCTTTCCAATTGTTTCCTCGTCTTGTGGTTTTTGTTTAGATATAGTTAGATCTGCATGTGAGCTCGCCTATTTTAGTTTCAGATTTCGGTTTCCTCGGAAGATTCCTGCATTTATCTTTATGTGTTCCCATGGTATGATGATTTCTTGCTATGCTGTTGTTTTATCTATATTTTCTTCTAACTACTTTTGTTAATCTTACTCTTTTTTCAAGCAAAGCTTTGTTAATCTTCCACTGGAAACCCAATGCTGTGTTGTATACTGCATCTATCGTTCATTGGTAACGGAATTTAGCACATATTTAATGGTTCTTTGCTTTAGAAATGAGCAGATTATACTATCAGCTGTCTGATTGCTTTAAATCCACTGAACCCTAACTCCCTATGGAATTCATATTGTTATTCATATTCAAATGGTAGGATTTGTGAATTTCATCATTCTCCTGCAGGGATGCAAGCCATGTCCAATGGAAATAGGAGGTCCTTCTGCTAATATCACCCCAAGTTCTTCCCGGAAACCCAGCCCACCATCTTCGTATTTCGCCACTCCAATACCTTCATATCAACCTAGTCCTGCTTCCTCATCTTACCCCAGCCCATCACGTGTTGATGCAAATGTTTCGCCTCATCCATTTGCATTTCTCCTCAACTCTCTCCCCTCATCTCTCCCGCCTCTACGAATATCCAACAGTGCCCCTGTCACCCCACCCTTGTCATCTCCAAAAAGACTCCCTACTCAAACTTTGAACTTGGAGACTATCTCTGCGTTAAACATCCCTTTGTTTGCTGCATCTGCCCCAGCAAGCCCAATTCGTGGTCATCGTTTCACACCGGTTACCATACCCGAGTGTGATGAGTCGGACACCTCTACAATTGATTCAGGACAGTGGATGAACTTCCAGGCCTATGCAAATGCTGCTGCTACCATTCCCACGTCTCCAACATTTAATCTTATCAAGCCTATTCGTCAAGTGATTCAGTCCGAAGAAGCAATGATGACGGACAGGGATAAGGGCAAGAGTAAAGAATCTGAAATGGAGATCATGATGGCCGTGAAGCCATGGGAAGGAGAGAGGATTCACGAAGTAGGAATGGACGATCTTGAGCTCACTCTTGGCAGCGGGAACAACACACGCGTTTGATTCGTCGTGCATAACAAGGTTTGAGATTCAACAATCACCCTCTCGTAAAGAAATTGCCATATTATCCATTGCTTGAAGTTGAAACGAGGCCACTATACAGCATTAGTGCTAGCTATATCAATTTATGTCTTTAGATTGGATTGGTTTTCTGTTGATTGCCTTATCTTGCTTCTTTCCATTTTAGCACGACTAGTACCCCTATCTCTATCCTTTTGGGATTTCTTTTGAAAGCTTAATGTTGTAGATATAGACTATCTTGTTCCATTGTGGTGGAGAGACATGCTAGTTTCTGTGATCCATACTGAAGTTTCGAGCTCTCAGGATGAGTATGCAATTGCTTTTTAGCAGAATTTCATTCAATATTTAGATCAAAGCAATAAACTAACAATCAATAATTCTCAATAATTCCTCATATTTGGATGATGAGGCATAAGCAATTATTTCAGACTCAATGAATTATTGTATATGGCCCCCAGCAAGCTGGGATGTTCACCGGAGATAATCCACCGGTTTCATGCATCTTTGTTTATTCCAGTTGTGTACTTGTTGATGCTTTAGAGAACAATCCGCTTGCTCGCTTTCTTCAACGATCTTATGTTGCATTATTTATTACAACTAATAGATGCCACTTGTCACATGGAATTGTCTGGGGAATGATTCATTCTGAGATCTTGTGTCAGAAACAGGTAGCCTTTTATTTTTTTAATGCAGTATTCTTTTTTTTTTTTTCCAGAAATACTATAAGGCAACAAAAAAAATACACTCATACACATAAACACACCAATATTGACCGGTGTGCTCACAAGATTGGGGGTGTTTTGGGTACACATGCCTTGAGTTGATTTGAGTTTACAATGCAACAACCAACTTCAGTAACTAAGTTCTGTTTCTGGAACAGGATTCAAAGGATCTATGTGTGATTTGTCTTTACTAGATGCTCATTTGCCATACCTCTCGCTTACATAAATGATTACTCGACCACTACATCAAGCTTTGTTATGTGTAGCAGTGTGCTTCCCTCCACTTTCTTAAGCATCTCCACATCAAGATTGTGGCGATTAATTTCGGATCAGTCATGAAACATCTTTCTGTAAAACCAGATTATTAGCTTACCAGATGTACCATCAAACCTAACACAATCGCTCTTGCTTAAAATATTTCAAATACAATACCATATTGTCAACAAAATTTGTCAATTTTCTGAAGGGATAGATAGTATATTTTAGAAAACATACTCGTCCCTCTGAATTTGAGTCTCGGTATATTGAGTTAACTTAAAGAAGATGTGAGAAAAGACTTGTAAGTGTTGCTAAAATAGAGTTAGACAATATTTCAATAATCCTCTATTCCAAATGAAACTTTTTTTTATTCCAAATGAAACTGGCTTCAAAAAATTTCCTGTGGCCCTTGGGAAGGTGGTTAGACGAGTAATTATATACCATACTCCTATTTACACACACAACAATCATCACTCACATGTAGATGAGGCCCATGCATAGTGTGGGGGTGCCGCATAACATTTTTGGCATCAGGCTGGTGTCCTATTAAAATTCTGTTGGTGGGGGAGTTGTACAGTAGATTTTTGTTTGACAGTTAACATGCAACCATTCCCACAACAGGGCCTAGATTCGGGTCAGTGGTGCAGTGACCCGACTTGGATCAACAGTGCACCCGATTCATATCTGTATGACCGATGTATAACCTGGACACTGGGTGGCAAAAAAGAATCTTGATTCATGTTCTGAATGGTGAATGGGGGAGATGTGTTTTAAGAAAACTGCCGTTATCCAATAAATGGCCTGGAGTCTTTGATTACAAGAAGTGTGTAATGGTACTGGATAGTGTCCAAAAAATGCCAACATGGAGATTTGATGCCAAATAAAACGAACAGCCACGGCCACATTCTGGCACGCAACTCAAGATTTAATCTTTCTGGTGCTAGTTTTTGTTCAAAGATCCGGTCCCTTTGATCGATAATCCCCCCGAAATATATTATTCGAACCTGGTCAATTCTTCTTCTTTCTTGAATTTCATCAATCCATGGACCACTCCAAGTCTCCGGCCCATGATCAGGAACCACTCAAATCGATTTCCCCGGCGAAACACACCTCGAACGGGAAGGATTTCTTGACCCACCTTGAGATCTACCTAGCCAAGCGTGATGGTGTTGACAAACTGTTGAAAATCTCGCGCTACGCTACCAAGATCGTCCTCGCATCCTCCGTCGTCGTCGATGAACCCCTCGTCGCCCGCCTCAAATCCTTCGAGTCTAGCGTCGGCGTCAGCAGGAAGGCGTTTCGTTTGGGGAAGTTCGTTCAAGACGTCAACGCTTTGCGGGCGACCCATTTCAGTTCCCAATCGACCTTGGATTTTCTCCTTTCCGCCGTCGCTTATGGCGGAGAGGGTCTCTATTATTTCATCGAACAGTTCGTTTGGTTGGGGAAGGCTGGGTTGATAGACAAGAGGCATTTACCGGCGTTGCAGAAATGGAGTGCCTGGTGCGAATTTCTCGGCTATTTTGGGAGCGTGGGTTTGAAAATTGGAGAATTGAAGAGGATCGATGTAGAGGAGAAGTGCTTGGAATCCACCATTGATCTCGCTCTGGTGAGGGGCGTTGGGTCTGAATCGGAGCAGGAGAAGCTGTTGAAATTAAGGGAGAAGAAGATGATGAAGAGGCTGTCAGTGGTTCAAGATTTGGCTGATGGATTGATGGCATTGGCAGACATCAGAGACGGCAGAGGGCCGCTATCGGCGCCACTGGTGGTGTCTTCTGCTGGATTGCTATCGGCGCTTATCAGTACTCACAAGAACTGGATTTCTTGCTGAAGCTGTTGAGGTATGTATGATGATGGTTCTACTTTGGTCTATTGGCATGTGTCTATATGGAGGAATACATGAGGTTTTCAATTAGCAAAAATGTTCTTATCCATACTCTTGTGTTCCGACTAAATGTCTCCTGACCGGTAATCTAGACTATCGGATTAAATTGATGCAAGGACGCAAGAGTGTGGATAAGAACGTTTCTCTTTCAATTAGATTTTTTGATTGTTTCAAGTGGGCAGATGTTCAATTTGGAGAATTATGAGCTCTGTGGATTCAATAGCTGTGGTTTAGAAAATGATGGATATACGTTCTTTCCTGTTCATGCTAATAGCAAATTGAAGCTCTTCAACAACTTTGTAGAGTGATGTAAGATCTAAGGAGATCTTCGTCTATTCTATGTGATCTCCTCTTCAAGTAACAGGGTTCTGATTTCCTTGTTCCCAGAGTCCAGAAATTTTGATCACTTGTGCAATCAAACGTCGTAACAGTTTTCTTTACTCACATAATTCACTGGTTTCCTTGTATAACCTCATGTTATGTGTAATTAATGCTCCATAAATATCATTTCTTCCATGTTACCTCTGGTTGTTGAATCCAATCCGGTTTAAGATTTCCGCTTCACCTTCCTGATATGCTAGGCTAGTTCTTCATTGCCACTACCGAGCAGAGGAGATCTGGAGTTCCGTGTTCACTGGTCTTTGTAAATTACTTACTCCACCTTTTGATGCAGACTCTCTGAAGATCAATGTTGGAGATGCTTCCTTTCAATGTTAGAGAACACTGCCCAGTGTCCACCACCATTTGAATGACTTTATAGAAAGAATTCATGTGATATACAAACAGATAGTTGTCTCCCAAGCAAATTGATGATGAAAATTGAAGAATATAGGAGAAGAGTACACGAGCAAGTGACCGAGTCTGCAGCGAATTCTATTATATATATATTTTTTTGATAACGTAGGAAACCCTATCGAGGCAGGTAAAGTTAACGTTATACCGCATTAGCCTAACCATGGTAGGGAGCTCAGACACACTTGACAAGCTATATGTGCCAGACTCATGTCGTTGAGGAGATTTGAAGTCATGAACTTTGAGTGCAATTGTCACTCTCAAAACCATTAGGTCAAGCCCTCTTTAACGCAGCGAGTTCCATTATATGGTTTTTGTTATGGAAAGTAGCTTATGTAATATGTTATTCCTCCAAGAGGGTAGTAGTTGTTTTTTGCATTTTTTTTAGAGTGTAAGTGTAATTCTCAAAACCATTATGTCAAACCCTTTTTAATGTAGCGAGTTCTATTATATGGTTTTTGTTATGGAAAGTAGCTTATGTAATATTTTATTCCTCCAAGAGGGTAGCATTTGTTTTTTGCATTTTTTTTGTATTAGAGAAATGTACACTAATTTTTTACACTAAAAGTGTGTTGTTAGCATTTGATTGTCACATTGTTTGACTCATACAATCACATCATTTAATCAAATACTATCAACACACTTTTAGTGAGTTTTTTGGTGTACAAAATTAGTGTGGTATAGTATTTATCAGTTATTAATGACAGAAAATTCTGGTCCCTTAATTTTTTTAATTTAGTTAATTAATTATTAAAATATTAATTAATTATTTTAATAATCTAATTTATGATTTATAATGTCTATGGTTTAAGATTTATAGGATTTAGATTATTTTTTCGGCAGCCATAGACCATAGTCGCTGAAATATTAATTATTATTTTTAATAGAATTTATAATTTGTGATTGATAGTTTTGTTGTAATATTAAATATTTGTTATTATTTTTAAATAGGGGTTAACATCGGGTTTATAGAGTGTAATGCTTTAGTTTTTTGTGATGAAGTCATTGTAATATTGATTAATATTTTTAATAGCGTGTAATATTTAGAGTTTATAGTGTTTAGGGTTTAGGATTTTAGTTTAGGTGCATAGGGTTTAGCATTTAGGATTTAATTTTTTGGCGGCCATAATGTTGTAATATTGATTATTATTTTTTTAAATAAAACCTACATTTATGGTTTATAAGGTTTAGCATTCAGCTTTTTAGTTTAGGGTTTAGTAATTAGAGTTTTAATTTTTCGGAGATAAAGTCTCCGTATTATTAATTATTATTTTTTATTAGGGCTCAACATTAGGGTTTATTAGAGATTGGGCTTATACTTTTAGTATAGGGTTTAGAAATATAATGTGTTCATTAAAAAAAAAGCGTGTTGGACTGAGTTCTGTGCAATCAGGATAGCAGCTCGATTATCACACCATAAGGGACATGCACGAGATGGGGCGAGCCCTAACTCTGTCATCAATTTCCTGATCCATAAGATTTCAGTCACTCCTCGAATATACCTCGAAACTCAGCCTCGGGTTTGATAAAGCCATCACCTTTTGCTTTTTACTCCTCCATGTGACAAGATTCCCTCGAATAAAAGTAAAGTATCCGGAAGTAGAGCGATGGTCAACTAGGTTGCCCGCCCAATCAGCACCTGTGTAGGCTTCAATCTTTAAGTGTCTGTTCTTCTGGTAAAGGACCCCAGTGTCAGGAGACCCCTTCAAGTATCTTACTATCCTCCATATGCGCTACCTGAGGATCATGCATGAACTGACTCACAATTCCTACAACGTAGGCAATGTCTAGACGAGTGTGAGCCAAGTAGATCAATTTCCCCACAAGTGTTGGTATCTTGTTCTGTCTGTACTTTTGGCTCCTTCCACCACTTTAAGGTCATGATTTATCACAATCGGGGTGTCTGCAGGTTTACACTCCAACATCCCTGTATCCATAAGTAGGTCTAGGATGTACTTCCTCTGTGAAATGTAAATTCTTTGTCAGGATCGTGAGACCGCAATCCCCAGGAAATATTTGAGTATTCCTAGGTCTTTCATCTCAAACTCTCTGAATAGACTCCTCCTCAACTCCTCAATCTCTTCTGTATTGTCTCCTGTGATGATCATATTGTCCACATAAATAATGAGTCAAGTAATGCCTTGAGCTTGGTACTTCAAGAATAGAGTGTGAACGAAATTGCTCTGTAGGTATCCATACTTTTTCATTACCAGGGTGAACCTCCCGAACCTGGACCTCGGGGACTGATTTAACCCATATAATGATTTCTTCAGTCTACACACCTCATTTGACCGAAAACTGTCAGAAAACCCAGATGGTCCTTGCATATAGACTTCTTCATCCGAATATTCGTGCAGGAATGCGTTCTTCATATCAAATTGGTGTAGGTGCCAATCCAAATTTGCTGCAACTCAAAATAATCTCGAATTGTGTCCAGTTTTGCTACTGGGGAGAAGATCTCTGAATAATCAATCCCATAAGTCTGGGTGTATCCTTTCGCGACAAGTCTAACCTTATACCGTTCAATCAAACCGTCTTCTCTCCACTTCACAGTGTATACTCATTTGCAACCAACAGATCTCTTCCCTCTAGGTAGTTGACACGTCTCCCACGTCTTATTCTTTCTCAAGGCATTCATTTCCTCCTTCATAACTTTCTTCCATTCGGGTTTATCCTTAGCCGCTGCCTCATTTCGGGGTACCTTATCAGTATAAACAGCAACACAAAAAGCTCGTGCAGTCTCGATAAGACTCCTCCTGATGAGATCCGCCACAGGGTACTTCTGAGTCTTAGAGTCATGATCAGAAATATACTTTCTTGGCTTCATTCCCCGAGTAGTCCTTGGAGGGAGGACATACTTGGGTGTAGTCGGGTCCGATCCTACATCATGGCTAGCCACACAGTCCATAGAATCCATCAAAGGTAAAGTCTCAGGAGAATTTGTGCTTACCTGGGTATCCATCGGAGGAGATAGCTGAGATGGTCCTTCCTGGTCCTGTACTGTATCAACGTCATAGTCCAACAGTGGTCTACTTGACCCGTGAGACGGTACTTGCGTGTGAGGCGCATGAGTGGATACGGAAGGGGCTGGTGCGTGAGGCATATGAGATGCTTGCATTGGAGTAGAAGGATCTAGAGTCTGTCTTGATGCGTGAGGCGCATGAGTCGACTGTGGCGATGTAAGAGATCTTAACCAAACAAGAGTGTCTAGTGCGTCCAAATCCTCACCCTGACCTCGGGATTGGGGGAGATAATAATACTCTATCTCAACGAAATTGCAGTCCATAGTGGTCAGAAGTCTTTTAGTCGGACGGTGATAGCAATGATACCCTTTCTGTGAGCCCCCGTAGTCCACGAAGATGCACTTCTCTGCACACACATCAAACTTCGACCTACTAATCTTGGGAATGTAGACATAGACAGTACACCCGAAGACACGTGGAAATAAAAACATAGATGGAGGAATCTGGGAGAACTCAGATAATACTTGGCTAGGAGTGCAAAAATTCAGACTCTGATTGGGTAGGCGATTAGCTAGAAAAATTGAAGTTGCAACTGCCTCGGGCCAAAAATGAGACAGCACATACGACTCAAGCATTAATGCTTGGGTTATTTCAAGCAGATTATAGTTTTTTCTCTCAGCTATACCATTCTGCTGTGGGGGAATTAGGACATGTGGTCAGGTGTAGCATCCCCTGCTCAGAACAGAAGGCTTTCATGTGATGATTCACAAATTTACCCCCATTATCGGACCTGAGTATTTTAATTTTGGTATGAAACTGCGTAGACACCATTTTATAAAAGGAGATAAATTTTTCAAAAACGTCAGATTTGTTTTTAGAAAAATAAATCCATGTCATCTGAGTGTAATCATCGATAAATAGAACGAAATACCAGAGCCCTTTCCCCCCAACGACAGGTGCAGGACCCCAAACATCCGAATAAATTAAGGAAAACATATGCGACACACAAGAATGTTTGGAAATAAATGGCTGGCTGTGGCTCTTGGCCAAAACACATGTCTCACAATGAAAAGGGAATTTAGAAATCTGAGGAAATAACCAACGCAGATAGGAATGAGATGGGTGACTCAGGCGACAATACCACAGCCAACTTTGGGAATCAGGTGACTCACGAGCCAAGAGTGTCCGTTCCTCGGAGACCACTTCATCTACATAGTATAGGCCATCCTGCTCAGTTCCACGCCCAATTATCTTCCTCAAACGAATATCCTGTAAGAAACATAAGGTAGGGTATATCAAGACCACACAATTTAATTTCTTCGAAAATGTGACTTATAGAAAGCAATTTGTAAGACAATGATGGAACATAAAGGCATTTCGACAAGCGAATAGATGGTGAAATCTCAGTAACCCCTACACTTTTCATTGGAACATACGTCCCACTAGTTGTCTGAACCATTTTCTTCGGAGTTTTCTGCACATCAATAATGTCAGAAATATCATGAGTAATAGTATCAGTAGCCCCACAATCAAAAATTCATTCCATATTTTTCTTTGGATTGGATTTTCGCAGGATGTGGGCCTGTAAAATTCCTGAATTTCTGTTCATTTTCCGATGCCCAATTTTCTCCCAAAAATGTCCTATTTTTTTCAACCCAGTTCCTGCAAAACGGCATTTAATCCTTGGCCCAATTTTCGACCTAGCTATACACTTCTCATTTGTCCCCTCATTTCCCGCACCAGACTTTTAATACGGCCCACATATATTATCATCTAAATGACTAAAATAACCCTGAGGAAAATATCTTGCATTTTTTATTGGGGAGGGGTGCGTTGGTAATTTCACACGCCCCTCCCCCTTTTTACCTGGATCGTGGGGCGGATTTTCACGCAACCGGGTCTCGACATGTTCGATCCGGATCCCGTCTTGCTGATTTCTTCCATGCCCTAGATTCGCAGTCGCGATCTCGTCGGTCGGATTCTCTTCTAGCATGGTGTCGCCTCCATCCGTGAGAGCGGCCCAGTCGCCTCTTCTGCCGTAGCTAGTCCGACCCTCTCTTCGTCAGCCACGATTTTTCTGGTAATTTCTTAGCTTCTAGCACGTCTGCCTCCAATGATCCATAACCTGATAGTGGTTGCAAAAGGGTCGTCGATATGATGATTCGCCGGTATAATTCCCAATTTCTGATCGACGGTCCCCTGTGCTTGGCGAATTTCCGAACAATTTCAGGTCGTGAGGTTTTTCCTGAGCAAACTCGTAAGTAGCTAATCCTATCCCAATTTCGCCCATTGATGTTGTCGATCTGCCGGAGGTCGCACCAGTCAGCTTCCAAATGTGGCTGCGTGCAGTTTCTCGTCGAAGTGTTGCGTAAGCAACATCGACTGAGGGCAAAGGTACCTCTTTTAGGATCTCCCTTGTGATTCTTTTGAAATTCTAATGGAGTCCTGCATGAAACCTAAACAGCCTGTGTTCTGCTTGGATCTGGTTGTATTTCGCCATATCCTCCATACACTTCATAGGATTTGGCCGCCTACGGTTGATTTTCGTCCAAAGTGAATTGCACAGGGAGTAATACTCCTCTAATTGTAGTGATCCCTGTACAATATGGTTGGCTCTGGTCATTAGATCAAAAATTTGTAAACTGTCCTCGCTGGCGTTGAACGTCCGCGCGAGAATCTTCCACAATTCGTACGAATTGGGATAATATATGAACTGGTTCACCAAGCGTTGATCGATAGATTTGGTAATCCATTGAAAAACCTGTGTATTCTTCTTTCGCCATTCCTTATAACCTGGATCCTCTTTGGCTAGTTCCCTAGTTTCGCCAATGATGAACTCCAGTCGACTTGGCTAATTATGGCTAATTCCATCTTACGGGCCCAAAGTACATAGTTGGTAGTATTCAACTTTCCGTTGATGATGACTCTAGCGTCTCCTTCCTCCTTGGATGACTTACCGTCTGTCTGAGATTCCAGAAACTGGGTAAACTGTTGTGTTAAAAATTTCTGGACTTCTGTTTTTGGAATCATGAGCTCTCCTGTTTTGATGTCTCCGCTTTTCTCCTTCTCCATGACTTTGAATTCGGCTGTATTTCCGGGTAGATGATGAGATCGGTCTTCAAACGTGCTCTGATACCATGTTGGATTTGTGAATGTATTGGTTTGTATATGAATTGAGTAAGAACAGAGAAATTTTTACGTGGTTCGGGAATTCTCTACTCCACAGGAGAGATTTCGTCTCCTTTTTTCTTTCTTGCGTTTTTCATCACTCGCGGGGGTTACATATATAGATAGAGATTAGGGTTGAGCCATGATCTTCCCAATCTCCCCAATCTCGTGATTTAAGGGATATTCTAGATAAGATAAAGATTCATAATTTATCTTTTAACTTATTTACAACATTATTCCATATTCACTTATCTCTTTCAACACTAACAATAGTAAAATGGCTGCGGTGTAGCAATACAATTTGATTGATAAAGTTGACATGGATACATAGATATGCATAGTCAGGTTTAGCATAGTCAGGATTGAAAGGGGAGACAAAATGTGTAAGAGTTGGTATCTCAACTTTATGATTTACAAAAAAAAAAAATAAGAAAAATATGTTTGGAAATATTTATACTTTTATAAAGTACTTTTTAATAGAAAAAATTAAAAAAAATGATTTGTAAAAATATGATGCATGTTTGAAAAAATTGTGGTGTTACAGAAAAAATTTAATAGTAGTATTTGCAAATGTTTTTAATTAAAAATAGCTTTTCTTATATTTCTATGAGGAAATTTCAATTTTACCCTTACAGAAACTCAGACGATACGGGATTGAAGAAGATTGAAGAAATTATAAGGGTAATATGGTCTTTCATGTGTATTTCGTTTATTTTCAAAAATGTTACCGCCTTCTTTTCCACTGCAAAAGCATATTCTCCTCTATTTTTGAATTATATATCAAAATAATTTTTACACCTCTAAAGTAGAAGTAGAAGCCCAAACGTAGAAGTAGAAGTAGAAGTAGAAGTAGTGCAACCTTAAGTAATTTTCAAAAACATTTACAAATACTCCCAAACTGAAAATCAATATGTGTGAAGGAGTGAATGGATTAAATTTGATTATCATAATCAAATAATGTATAAATATTTGAGAGATCATAAATCATAATCATACATATATTCATCCTGAAAATGGGATCGAATTTAAATCGAAAGTACTGAAAATGATCAAATTAGTCCTTTTACTTAGCACAATAACACATTTGGATCAGGAACATTTTAATCATCCGGAAATTCGATCTGCAGATAGTATGAACGGCATTTCTCTTGATTTCTGTATGGTCGAACCCGAATTACGAAGTCTAGGGCCCTTGATCCACAAATAAATACAAACTGGAATTTGCATTCTCCACGCGTAGAAAACTGTTTCATAAGCGCGTCAACTTCACTTCCCCGCCAGATATCCTTCATCAGCACAAAGGCAAAAAAACCCCATCACTAATCACTAACAGATGGCTTTGGCTTCCCACCCAAACCATCAATTTTGCTTTACATATTCTGAAATCAATTTCTGATTGACTGTAGGGTATATGGAATCGGAGCTCAAAGTCATTCCTCCTCAACTCACCGATGATCGATCCGAACTTGCTCCGGATGATATCCCACTTCTCAAGGCTGACCGACAAAACCATGGAACAAGGAGCGAAGTCCAGGTATCCAGTGACACCATTGAAGAAATGGAGAAAAAGTGCGCGGCTTATGTTCGGCACGATGTATACGGTCGGATGGGGCGAGAAGAGTTGCCGTTGGTCGAAAAATTGTTGCTTGGGCTTGCGCTGGTGTTTTTGGTGCCAATACGAGTGGTGGCCGGGACGATTGTCTTGGTTATTTATTACGCGATTTGTAGGGTGTGCACGGCGTTTCTAGCACCGAATACGGAGGGTGAGCAGGAGGATTTTGCACACATGGGGGGATGGAGGAGGGCTGTGATTGTACAAAGCGGTAGGTTTCTGGCAAGGTGTATGTTATTTGTTTTTGGGTTCTACTGGATTACTGAAAGTAAGAGGGTCAAGGCGGTGGGCGGGAGTCGGTTGAAGGCTGAGGTAAATTTGGGTTATTTGGAAGTTTCATCAATTGTGGAATGTGATGCATGCTTGGAGAGAAGTATATGTGGAAGTAATTAATTGTAGTTAGTTACAGTTTCTGTTTTCAGCTGATAGATCCCTTTTTGCTATTTCCGTTATTTTGCCACTCCATTCAATCCTTCAGGAACTACATGTCTTGAGTGTTATTTGGTAGAAAAAAATATGCCTTCATTTTCTCATGCTTTCGGCACTTCTCATGCAGACTGCATCTGGTAACCAACTGGAAGAGTTGGCTAGACCTGGAGCTGTAATATCGAACCATATATCTTATGTAGATATTCTGTACCATATGTATTCAACTTTCCCGAGCTTTGTTGCTAAGGTCCGTAAAATTTATATGCAGATTTCCTTCTTTGGCGGTTTGAAGTTGAATGTTACTAAAAAAATACGGGAATCCTTCGTTTTTGCTGATTTGATTTCTGTTGCTGCAGGGATCCGTGGCTAAGCTTCCTCTTGTTGGTCTCATCAGGTTCGATCAATCTTTTTTGGTGGGTGATATAAACATTTTATTTTCTTAAGCAGCATCCATGTCTCTAGATGTATTTCTGATGTCTAAAAGTAGGTTAGTAGAATACAACCTAATCCATGACCTTTCTTCCAGTCTGATTTGTGAGACAGTGAACTATAAAACTGGTCATGTTGACAAGCTTTAGTTTGGTTGCTTTGGGATCTTAGTTGGCTTTTAACTAATATGTACGTTTTATTGCACTGTAGTGCCTTTCTAATAAGGAACAAAACTAAAACACTTATGCTTTTTCAGTAACAATTTCTTAGGATGAACAAAGAAAACCCTGTATACGAATTTGGAGAAAAAAGCTCTATGGTATTTCTAATATAACTGGACAGCAGTAGTTGCTCTGTTGACAAAATGATGGAATTCAGCATTTTTTTCATAGTACCGAATATTTTGATGCCTACTATACCTGTGGAACCTATTTACGGGATCTCCATCCTTCGCTTGTGCAAACTTGTCATCCAGGAGAATTTGTCTGAAATTCGTATTGCTCTTTCACGTTGCAGTAAGTGCCTTGGTTGTGTCTACGTACAGCGAGAAACCAAATCTTCTGATTTTAGGGGTGTCTCAGGTAACTTCTGTTCTGTACAATTTTTCATTTCATGAGCAGCGCAAAAATTGATTTGGCTAAGGAAGGATGTGACAAGTTAGAATAGTTTGCTTTAACGGTTTGTAGATTGTACTCCTTTCTGCAAAACAAGAATAGGAAATAATTATTATGCATTAACTGGCTGAGATCTACCTCTGCTAAACCGTGAAAGTCAATTCTAACGGAGATTCTAGCTGCTTACTTAGGTTTGCTCAATCTTATATTATGGTTTGGCTCATGGAGCCTACAATTTTCCAACGGAGACCTATTTCAGTATGAGGAAGAGTCTCATCCAGCATCTAAGCTTAGCTCTACCTTGTTTCTTACAGATGCAGAGTTTTATTGATCTCCAACTTCTGTGTTTGCAGGTGTCGTGAATCAAAGAATTCGAGAAGCACATCAAAATAAGTCTGCTCCAAGATTCTTGCTGTTCCCAGGTCAAGTTTGGTATTCAATTTTGACCACTTGCTTCTCTTTTGACATTTAACTATTCCAGACAATCAGAATGTCCATTAAAGGCACCTATGTTCCAGATTCGCTGTTGCTAATGGAGTATTATGTAAATCTGGTCCATTTTTAGCCATGTGTGGCAAGTGAATTTGGATAAACTAGGTTGCTCAGAATCCAGACCTTTTTCCTTTATGAAATATATTTTGAGAAATTCTAGTTTTATGTCGGCGGAGTATGCATAGAACTTCAAAAATATCTAATCTATCATCGAGAACTATTTTCTTGTTTGTTTATCATTGTAGATTAACCAATCATTTGGCTCTTTACAGAAGGCACAACCACAAATGGAGACTATCTCATTCCATTCAAAACAGGAGCATTTTTGGCAGCGGCTCCTGTACTTCCTTTCATTTTACGATACCCATACCGGAGATTTAGCCCGGCATGGGACTCTATATCCGGGGTATGTGTCGTTCTTCATTTTCAACGGCATTCTCTTGCCATTTGTTGTATCGTTTCACCATTAAGACCTCATTTTTCGGCTTGGATTCATGCAGGTTCGCCATTTGGTTCTTCTTCTCTGCCAGTTTGTAAATTACCTTGAAGCGACACAGTTACCCGTGTATCAACCTTCAGAAGAAGAAAAGGAAGATCCCAAGCTTTATGCTGAAAATGTCAGAAAGCTGATGGCTCACGAGGTACTTTTTGAAGCTTTGTACTCTAAATATTATGGCCAAACTGTGCATACATTCTGATATCCCGGCCGGTACTCAATTGTTTGATCCACTGAACATGTGATTTTACGCCACATGCCCATGTATATACTATTATACATCTTCTCTTCCTCAGAAACCTTAGGCCTTTTCCACATTCTCACCGAACCTGTCCTTTTCTTTTTATAAGCAACATTCTCACGGAACGTAATTTGGGAAAACAGCTCAATGAGCCATATCAGCTTTTGCATAGCATACTTGTTGAAGATACTGTATGTTAAGATACAACAGTTCTCGTATCAGCTTAAATATCTCACCGGTTGTTGCTCATGCGATGCAGGGCAATTTGACCCTCTCCGATATTGGATTGGCCGAGAAGTGGGTTTATATGGCTGCTCTCGATGGTAATATTAGCACGCCTACTGTTTTGCATCAGAAAGATGATTGATAATATGTCATGGTTTGTCCCGCAAGTGTTGGAAATTAACACTTGGATAGGAAGGAACTTTGGGTGATCTTTCACCATTGAAGAAGTATATACCACTCATACCTTCAGCCTCTGTAAAAATAGCAGTTCACACATATGAGTGGTCATTTTAATAAGATTTGACATTCGTCTTTCGGTGGAAACATGGCGAATCTGAATGATCTCTTTGGTGTTCCTGCAGGTTTGTATTGTCAAAGATAATACGGCCATGTGTAAATATATTGAACCATGCGTGCGTATCTTTCTTTTGAACACGGAAAATTCTAAATAGATGCACTGTTTTCATCTCCTGTGAGATTGATTCTTCATAGTCATGTTTCCACATTAGTGCACTTCAATGCAGTAAGATGCTTTGCACCAGCAGAATACAGAAACTGCTCCAAGTTCTGATAGTGTGCACAAAATCACTGAAATGCGGACACTTTCTATAGAATTGCTTGATTTACATCTTTTGGTACTCAACACATGAATACACAGAGCTAATGGTGTGGGTGATTCGTGATTTTCGATATTTTGCTGGATCCGGGACACAGATAGCACAAGAAAGAGCACAAGCCAATAAAACTGAGCAGCTCATGAAATCCTCCATCTTCCTTCTTCATCGTTCCTTGAGGGAACCATTGGCTGATCTTTTCAGCTCCCATGGCCTGAGGCACCCTTTCAACGGAGATTGCAGCAGCAACGAAGAAGTCGACAGCTGCTTCTGCCTAGACGAAATTGAGGACAGACTGCTGAAACTACTTCTCAGCCTCTTCTTCTCGCCCTCTTCCTCGTATTGTTGGCAATTGGGATCGTGCTGCACGGCGCTGATCTTCATGGATTCCGGCAGGACACAGTTGAAAGCTGAACCTATCCCATATCCATCAGAAAAGAGAACAATGTAAAGGTTGGATGAACATTGAATCTCTTCCACTTGTTACAGCAGCATGTGGGATGAAGCAATGAAAAGTGTTACCTAACTTAGCAAGTCTATTGACCCACTTGGGGACTCTCTTCCCCGTCAACTTGTAGCATATATCGTTGCAGAAATGGTTGCAGTTCTTGACGATCAAGTGGTAAGAGTCCCCATTGTAGTCTGCCGCCTGGCTTTCGATGAAATGCCTGACCTGAGAAGCGTCCATCTCCGTCGTGCCAACGAATATCGATTTTCGGAACTTAAACCCGGGACACTGCCGTGGCTCAACTTCAAACACCCCGCTCGTTGGATAGTCATGAGCACCAAAAGCATACTCGACACCATGAACTGCAACGAGAGACACAAAACGAAACAAGCAGCTTGGAGTTCCTGATCATAACAGCATTAGAAACAAGATAAAGACTGGCAATTCACATGCCTTCTACACCGGAGTGAAAAATGCCGAGGCCTGCCCAGTAGACATAGCCATTCATTGGGGTCAAGTCGTAGACGTTGAGATACACGGCTGTGGGTTTGATGCCATTATCCTCTTCGTTATCTGGTTTTGCTTCGGAAAACAAGCAGAAGCGACGAGCCGATTTCTCTGTCAAATGGAGAGGGACGATGGATTTCCAGCGTTTCTTTGATCCTGCTACTAAGCTCATGTTGGTTTTCGGGCTTTGGGGAGTCTTGCTGTCTGTGTCCACGTACTTTGTTTATTACTACACAACGGAACTCAGGTACACATCAACTGGACTCCTTCAACTGTTAAAAGAGACAGAGAGACATTGTAAGATGACATCTCATAGAGTCATAGCTTGATGGATAATGTTTTGTTGTACCATCTTGAATTCATCTTATCCAATGCGTATTACAATAAAATTCAGTCAAACGAGCTGGATGAAAGTGTCTTTGAGATGTGTTGAAAAATCGAGATGCCTTGTCTAGTGGCGTGAGTGTGTGAGTGTATGAAGTCAAAGGTTCGAATCTGATACCATCCAAAAAAAAAAAAAAGTTATTTAAAAAAAATAACTTAGAAAGAAGAATTGAAATAGGCAGCCCTACACCTTGAACAAACAACACATTTCAACTCCTAAAAGTCAAGGTTATTATGGTCTAGGAGTGGCAGGCCACTACTCCGAATAAGTGTCTGATATTAAAGTCTTTCCTCATCATTGTGGGCTTGGTTCACAATCTAGAATAGTTCATCTTTCCTTTGCTTGCAAATTTAGCCATGTCTTACAGAGGTCTTAAGTTTTCTAATGTGGTATTTGTTGAATGCAAATAGTATTAAGCAACAATCGCATTCCAATCCAAAGCAGAAAATAAAGAAGCAATTATCCTGAACATTTACTTTTATCAACCTAAGCACCAGCTAACGCCAAGCTGGTTTAAGGAATTTTCAAAAAACTTAAACTTGATCAGTTGTAATTCTGCATTTCCACCATCTCTTCTCAAGTCTCAACATATGGATATGAAGATCCATAAAACCAAGAATTGAAGACTGAGAAATGATATTTACCTGACAGATCTTGTTTTACAAGTAGAACAATTGGAAGCCCAATGCTTGCAGCAGTTGTTGAAAACATAAGCTGAAGCTTTTTTAGGAAGAAAGACTCACAGATTCGTGATTCCAATGCAATTGGCATTTGATGGGAAGGAAGGCTAAAGATTCCATCTCTCAGCTTGTTCTGAGCAATGCCACAAACACCTTCACTGCCCAAATGTTTGTGCGCGTGGAGTATCGTATAGTATGTGGGATTATCAAGAATCCTTTTTTCTCCCACAGAATAATCAATCCACACTCATTTGTCTCTCAGACGAATCCCAGCCCAGGTAAAAATAAGCACTGTAAAAGTGTCCCCACGAACTCTGAAACAATGGAACAGAAACACCCCTTGGGCTAAAGCAAACAGTTGTACCTTGGTCTATTTGGTCCAGGACCGGGAGAGAGGAGAAAAGGAAAGAGGGAAATGTCTGAATGGGCGCACTCCAAGAATTGGAAGTTATGGTGAAACTGACAAAACACAAACCCTCTGTCTCTCTCTCTCTCTCACTACCATCTCACTTCCTCTCTCTCTTCCATCTTCCTTTTCCTTCAAAATAAATCTTTACCCACATATAGCAATGAAGAATAAACCGTGGGCCTCGCCATCTTCTTCCTTTTTTCACCACCATCTTACACTTTCCTCCCTTTTTATTACTGTTATTGGGAATAAAGTTATACGGACAAAGGCAGTGAAACAAGAGTGAATGACAAGCCAGGCTAAATGCACTCGAGGCATGCCATGGCATGGTAACACTTTAAACTTTAAAGCTAAAAATCAAAGAGTAACATTGAAGTTGACCGTTTAAGAGTACCCAAATTTTTTTGAAGTACTCCATCATCCACGTTTTTGCTGCTGACTCCCTGACACTTTTGTTCTTTTTTCAATCCGTCTCGAATAAATGAATTATGTGCAGAATTTCAAGTATGATTGTCGACACTTAAATATGATGGTCATAAAATTATAATTCGGTACATAACTCTTTTATTAATCACCTAATATTCGACATTAAAGTTTGTTCGATGAATGGATTATTCTCAAACAACCATCATTTGGCAACTTCTCCTTTTTTTACTCTTGGCCATTGCTTTTTGACTGGTGAGAAATCCCATGAAACATTGCTCTTGATTCTTGAAAAACGACCAATTTGATCATTATGTGGCATTTATCAGCTCAAATTTTGTTTGCACCCCAAATGAAGGGTAAATATACAGCTAACGCTGCTGTACTAAGAATACATTTACTCCACCTCCTCGAGGGACCCAACTCACATGCTATGTAGTCCATCTTATAATTAGGGTATGTTAACAAATTGTATCCTAAACTATTGTGTTTGGACCGATTGAAATCACATGGCTTAAATGACAGATGATTTCTTTAATATCATTTCTGTGTTTATTGACGCCTCAATTTGCATCACTAGGTATCATTCATGGGTTCGTGTAGTCATAATCCCAAGTGAATTTGGTAGGAATTGGTATTTAGCAATACTACATATACCCTCAACTTTGACACGCTTATTCCTCTTAAAAAAATTGTGTGATTGTGATGGATGCCACATAAATTAGTTTATGAAAATGTGTGTAATGATACAAGTAGCATTATTCAATTTTTTTTTTTTTCGTAGAATATGTTTAGAAAGAGAGAACAAAGGCACAACTTCCCACCATAGCTGCATGCACAAAGAAGTGAAAGCTCCAGTAGGAGCATTGAATAATTCTGCAGGGACTTTAGTTGAAATTAAATTACATAATGAAAGTTCACTTATTATGTATGCTGACCAAGAAAAAAATAATTATAATTGAAGAAGATTGCCAGCTCTGTGCACAGCTAGCTAACTACTTATATGTGCTCTCTTTTAAAGCCCTTCATGAAGATCATGCTTGCTTCCTATAAAGGGAGAAAAAAAAACAATGGCTTTCTCATACTACAATAATGGCAAGGATGAAGAACACTGTTATCCTTTGTTGTTGAACAGTTGAAATGAAAAATTGACAACCCAATATATTATATAAAGAAATAAAAGAAGTATCTTTATGCCTTCTGTGAGGTAATCTGTACCATTGATCTGCCAAGATGATCATATATGTAGGTGTGTATTTACAACTCCATTTGTTTACTTTCGCCAAAAATGAAAACTATTGACTGGTCCTGTTGATAGCATCTTGTGACCGATTGAGTAGCTAAAGAGGAGCGAGTGTATTGAAATGGTCCCATGCCTCCTGCATTCAAAGAAAAACTTACTTTTGATCTTTTGAATCTTTTGCTAGTAATGGTATTCTGTGATAAAGTAAGACTAGAGATTGGATCAAAGGCTATATGAAAAATTATTCCAGTACCTGAAGAATGTCGAAAATCTTTTCAGCTGTGTACTTCTGATGAAAAGGAGCATTTTTCTGCTGCAGCTTATCGGGATGTAGCCGTAGCAAAGCTTTCTGATACGCTCTCTTTACAGAATTTGCTTCTATAAGATCAACGAGGGGTACAGGCTTCCATCCACTTCCAGGCCAAAGGACCTACGAACATAGTGTCAGTAGTTGAAGGTGTGTAAAATCCGCATAATCATATTCATCTCTAAGAACGATTATTGCCTATTTATGTAATTGGCTTACAAATTGCAAAGTTGATAGCAACGAACGAATGTTCCCTTGCTTCCCTGTTGACCATTGTTTGATCTTGGTATTGATAGCCTGCAGGGAAAGGGATGGAGCTTAAATCCTTCCTTCTGCTGTTGTTTGCAGACATCACTAATCACATTTAGTTTTAGAGGAATTTTACCCTTGTGACCTCAATATTTTCGGTAGGTGCAACATTTTCTGGATCATCAGATAATTCTTCAACCTGTATGTAAAGTTTAGGGGTCAGCAGCAAACGAAGTTGTATTCAGGTTCCTTTGAAGTAGAGCGGTCATGGGCAACGAAAAATTTTCAGGTGCCGAATGTTAGCTACAGAATAAATGAGTTATCTGCCAAATTCTAATCATAACTATCAGATCTAAGTATTGAATCACAATCTCGACCGTCATAATTAGAATTCGACACATAACTCATCTATTCGGCACATAACATTCGGCACCGTAAGTTTACCCCATGGGCAACAACCACCAGTATAGATAAACCACTTGAAAAGGAAACTAAGAATAACATTGCTATGGATGAGTAAACATACCAAGAAATCAACTACTGAAATATCATCGTCCATTTCTGGTAAAATCTTTGGATCCTTGGGAAGTGTCTCTGAAGAAAGAAGAAACACCTCTGAAATGTAACTGAGAAGTCTTTCCATATTGTCATCATACTGAACAAAATAACAAGGCTAACCTGATGAAGATGCCTTCTTCATATCAGAGGAAGAAACGGCACTTTTGTGATTCGAGGCCTTTTTAGGAGAGTATTGCTTTTCTTCCTCATGTTTTAAATGTTCTCCCACCTGAAAATGTTAATGCAAAGTAAATACTCAATGTTAAACAAGTTAAAATACTCATTGTGACATAATTATGTGAAGAGGCTAAAGATGCTTCATGTATATGTATTTATATGTTAGTTCAATTATATAGGACCCACAAATAGAGACGAGGACAGGAACCCTAAAACCACTACCTATTTCATCTCCTAGATAATCCTTTCTAAGGTTACAATAGTCCTATATATAGGCAATTAACTAAAGACCTCTAAACAATTATAAAAATATAATAGAACTAATATATAAATACATATAAATGAATTATCTCTAGCCTCTTCGGATATTCGTATCGCAATCCTTCTAATGTATAAACTATAAAGTTAAATGACTGAAGAAGGTACCTCCTTAGAATCATCTGGTTTTGCATCAGCATGATGCAAGTTAACTGGTCCTTCTTCTTTCGCTACATTTAAGGTAACTTTTGTGTTGTCACGTGCATAATCAGCTTTCCATCTATAGCTCTGGGTTTTCCTCAGAACATCACCTTTAGTTAGAGAAGCGGCATCTTGACTAAAAGATTGAGCTAACTCTCTCACCTTTCCCTTCACTCCACTTTTATGTACTTCAGCATCGTTTGTTGAATCAGTTCTCAACCTTTCAGCTTTCTTCACATTTTTGCTGTCAAGCACACTAACAAGAACTTCTTCAGCAATTGTAGTCTTGTTTCCTTTCATCTTAGTGATCTCATCTGGAAATTCAGAACTTAGCATTATATACAAAGAATAAGTCGTCTTTCATACTATGCAGGTTCAAAATAAAACTCACCAGAGTGCTCGTCCTTCACACTAAGCCATGCAAGGAGAGGTTTTGCATCAGATGGAAGAGGTTCTTTTACCTTTAGAGACACTTCTTTCTCAATTCTATCTTCTCTGTCATTTTTACAAAGTGGTTTGGCATTTTCTTCACAAACAACACTTCCATCAAGCCCACTTCGTGATTTCAATGTTGGAACCTTAAGAAACATTTCTTCAATAGAATCCTGAATTTCAATTGCCTCTTCTTGTTTCTTCCCATTTTCTTTCTCCTGTTCTCTCTTCAAGAACCCAAGCCCTCTCGCAGCCAAATCTTGCTTTTTTACAGTTGAAAAGTGAGCATCATCCTTAGTTTTGTGCTTTGATTTCAAATTACTCCCAGTCAGGAGGGGCAGTAACATTGGCAATCCTATACCAGCCCACTTGTAAATTGAAAAATGAAACTCATTTCCTCTGCCATCTGCATTTCTCATCTCCTTAATCAAGTTTTCAAGATTGCCTTTCTGATTAGACATGGTGGTGGAAGGCAAATCCTCGCTGACCAAAGAAGGCTGACGAGACAAGGGGCTTTGACGATAAACAAAGTGAACATCACCCATGATCTCATCAGGCCCTTGAACCACCTGTTTTGGAGATCTTGATAAAGAACTTGAAGAGTGTGGACTCCGTAATCCAATCGCACTGCTATCTGCCCTGTTTTCGCCTTGTCTTTGAGAAGAAAATGCTGGCAACTCCATGGCCTTCGTCAATTTGGCAGGCAGACTACAAAATTCTAAACCATTGCATGTAAAGACTATTGCTTGCATACTGAAATGGCACTACTTTGGAAGCCAGCAAGTGAAAAGCTAAGACATATAGACTATAATAGTATACAAACACTTTCGGAAGGAGAGCATATTTACACCAATGAATAATGCTACCTATAACCTCGACACACTTTCATAAACTCTCTTATTTCGCAACCATCACAACCACACATTAAAAAATGAGTGTGATTGTGTGTGTGGTTGTGATGATTGTCATATAAGGGAGGTTTATGGGATGTGTCAAAGTTGATAACTCAGAGAATAAGAAATTGTGTTTTCTAAGTGAAAATTGGACGAACCTGAACTGAGAAGGAAGTGAAGTGGCAAAAGGCTCATGCTTGAGAGGTGAAGGCCTACCCGGGCTCATGATCCTTGAACTGGGGCTAAGCCCGAATACGCTATCTCTATCACAGTTACTCTTTGGTGAACCATGAGACTCATCACCCCCAAATATGTCATCGAAGAAATCATTTCCTGTATGTCGCCTTCTTGGCACAGTATCTTCACCAAAAACCGGCTTCTCCTTTAGAAAGTCCCAAGGTGAAGAGGTTCTTTCCTCAGACTCCATTGCCCCACCAGAGCTGTGTCTCACTCTTACTTCCTGTCCCGAGAACCGCTTTGGTGGCCCCCCGAAAACATCATTGAAATCAAAATCTTCAGAGCTTCTATTGGGAGAGAATACTGGAGGAGCAGCAGCTCCCAAAATAATATTTTCCCTCTGCATGAACTTATCCATTCTTTCTCCAATTTTCAAGCACAAAGGGCTTGGCGGGAAATTGTTGAAGCTGACCTTGATATCCCAATAGTCCGGTAGAAGTCATCAAATTGAATAATCTGAACAAAAATCAACATGGCAAAGAATCCAGCTTCAGAAAAGAGCACAGCAACGAGACATGGACGTGGATACAGGAAATTTCTATTTTTCCTTTGCGCATGAAGAAAGACAAAAACAGTGGGGTTCTACGCCAGAGAATAAAAGGCCTTGTAAAAAACATAGGCCACAGAACGAGTCTCATGGTGACAATATGGATAAGAAAGCAAAACAGAGACAAAAACAGTATAGACAAAAACAACTTATTTGAACAGTGATTTTTCTGCAATTCAATTATAATTTGAAATCTTTGTGGCAACAAAAAATGCGAATTTATTCTGGTTTATGTTATTTTTATAGATTTTTATGATAGATTAACTGCCACCTCGACCCCACCCACCCAG
>JAOYMZ010000655.1:0-10011 GCA_025802335.1 Pinguicula primuliflora | reverse complement strand
AGCTTAATTAACCGTCTACCAAAACAAGTTGAGTACTTGAACAAGTTGGTGTTGGGTCATGAGAATGACTGTTTTGATACTCTAAGGATGACCAAGGATGCCTTCTACCGTCTTTGCATCATTCTTCGTGTTGGCCAAATGGTGCATGATGATACTTACGTTAGTGCAGAAGAAAAGACTGCGTCATTCCTTAAGATAGTTGGTCACAACCACAACTTTAGAACCATTAGGTATGATTTTCAAAGGTCAACCCGAACTGTTTTTAAGAGTTTCCATGAGGTTTTGAACGTGGTAGTCAAACTGAAACTCTTTGTTAAACCTGTTCTTGTACTTGAGGATTCAACTGATGAGCGTTGGGGTATGTTTCCGGTAAGCATTATACATAGACATATTCATACTTTTTTCAATAGCTTTGGTACTGATTTGTATTCAAACCGTGCAAGGTTGTCTCGGAGCCCTTGACGGTACATATGTCCCCGTTCATGTACCAAACAAAAAAGTCTCTCGCTTCAGGATAAGGAAATACCAAGTAGCTGTGAACGTACTTGGTGTATGTGATCGTGAAGGCCATTTTGTCTATGTCCTGTCAGGGTGGGAGGTATCAGTTGCTGATGGGCGGGTGTTAAAGGATGCATTCGGCCGACCTGATGGATTGAAAGTTCCTTAAGGTAATGTTTTCGAGTTAATACAATTTAAGTTAATGCATTCAATTTCCATACTAAACGTTATGATGTATTTTGAAGACATATACTACCTTGCGGATAACGGTTATATGAATCGCGAAGATTTTTTGGTTCCCTACCGTTGTACATGGTACCATTTGAGGGAATGGGCCACTGGGAATCGAGCAACACAAAATGCAAAGAAGTATTTCAATCTTAAGCACTCTAAAACTAGAAATATGATTGAATGCACATTTGGAATCCTCAAGCATCGCTTTGTACTGCTGAGGTCACCAATGAACTACAACATAGAGTGTGAAATCAAGGTGATATATGCATGTGCCATTCTCCACAACTTCCTCAAAGAAAATCAAGAACCTGATCCTATAGATGAGGAAGAGTACAAATTGGAGACGCAGTATCAACCATGGTCAGAATTTTTTATTTCATATGTTGTGACCTTGAAACCATCCCAGCATGGACACAGAAGAGGGATGAAATGACAGCGACTATGTTTGCTTGTTATAGAAATCAAGCTTTTTCACAGTGAACTAGAGTTTATTGGCTTGCAACAAACTACGTGTTGGATCATTTTACTACTGTTTTTATGTTGATTGGATTAGTTTAGTTGTCATGTTTTTCGAGTGTAAACTTGTGTGTTGGTTGATTTGCATTTTTCTAGTGTAAACATTGAGGTTTTATAGCAAGAAATGTCGCGTTGGTTTGCTTCTGTTCATTGATTCTGTACAGCATATGTTTTGGTTGGTTAGATTCTGTTCTGAAAATCTGGGCTGGTTAGATTCTGTTCTCTGTTCATTGAATTTGTTCTGTACATTCGGATTATACTTCTTCAAATTCTGTTTACAGCGTGTGAGATTGATTAATCTGGTCTGGGATTGTAAATTAAAAAAGTGGTATTTTTGTCTTTAAACGTTCATTTAACTGTTACATCAACCCCAATCAATCTAAAAGTAAACACACAAAAACATAACTACCACAATCAATATTTGAAAACTGTTTAATGCATTTGACATTGATTTGACTAACTACCCTAATCAATATCCATCTGGAAAAAATTTTGGGATAGTAAATGGGGCCTTATTCGAGTAAGGTTAGGTTGTACTGGAATTGTACCTAAACATGAGGTTTTCGGTTGCATACGCATGACCTTTCTAATGGTACAACTAATTTTGATGACCAATGATGATAAATATGGATTGTAATTTTAGTTGTACATATAAGGTTGTACAAGAAAAATCCGTCTTATTATAATTGGTACTTATTTGTGGTAAATTTTTTGGCTTTTCCTTGTTAGGATTTGAATCTTCGCTAAATACTCAGTCGCGCTGATAACAACAGCGCTACAAATTTTGTAGTCATTGTAGTGGTTGTAGGCCCAAAAGAATTAACGATTTTTTGATAAATAAAAGATTTCATAAACTTGTAAAACCGAGATACATGCATGCTCAAGCCCAGGCACCCCCAGTCCGCCCCAAAAATTTCCTTATATATGAACAAAAAAATCATCCGACGGCGACGGTGAAGAAATATGAAGAGAGAAGTTACCACTACAGAGAAGGAAGAGGTATGAAAACTTGCAGATATTGTTTTTTAATTATTTGATGTGAGGCCCAACTTATGGTGGGGCCATGTATCTCGTGCTCCACAAAAAAACTCATATAATCAAATCACTCATAAAAAAAACTCATACAATCAAATCTAAATTATTTATTTATAAAAAATGATAATTGAATATTTTATTAAAACTTTTATATATGCTAGGGAAATAAAATGGGGGTGGTTACACCCACTCAATATCTGCAATATTAATTTTTTGATATATTGCATATTAGTTTAGGGAGATCTTCTCAAATAGAACTGCTATCAGCTTATCGAATTTCGGGTATGTTATTTTTCATCGATTTTTTCAGCAATTTCAAGTCGTCTATAGTAAGATACGTCAAAATTGTGCAATAATTGTGACGAAACCTTGAAGTAACCGGCCAAAGAATTTAGTTTCGCCGAAAATTCGGTAAGGAAAAAACTTATAATAAAGGCATGTGATTATTTGATTATGTTGCCATCTTAGGTTTTTTTATCATATTATTCAACAAAAAGATAATCGTTTTGCCCTAAACCCAATCAAAGTCGGAGTTATTTATATGCATCAGGTATTTTGATTCTAGTAATTTATTTGACAATTTTGATAGTGATCAATTATTTCATCGAGCTGAGTTTTATGCAAACATCATTTGCGCAATAAGATTGCAAATGATTTATTTGACATATTAACTAGTGTTTTAAATTGAGAACGATATTTTCTCTAATATATATAATAACGTAATTTTATAACGATTTCAAGAAATATCGAGTAAAAGATTTTAACTAACGATTTGTAACTTTCAAGTGAGCATTTTATGTTTGGTTCATTTTTTATAACTTCAAAAGAGCACCCCATACTTATGTTTCTGGATCCGCCCCTGCTCAAGGTCTATACCTTGCACATACTTCGAGGGCAGATTCAATGTGTCTATAAACTTAGTACATGAATCAATTAATTGGTGCTACATCAGGGGCGAAACACAATCAGAAATCCTCGATACAATGAGGGGTACCTGAGTAAGTCAAACAATGTATATGCTTGTGAGAAGACTATAAGCCCATGCGCATCCATCCATAACAAAGCTGAGACTTCGAACAAATTAACGGGTGCGTATGTGGAATTAAGAAGAAGCCCAACACCCCTTTATTTCTTTTTCTTGGACTATGTGAGAGGGATGGGCCCATTCCCCATTTCCTTTGATTCCTATGCAGCTCATGCAAAAAATGCTACTTTTATGAGGTCCTTCTGTACCACGCCCAGTATATCTAGCATTTTATATATTCAACAATAAATATTAAATAATACAATATATAATATAAAATAATTACAGTTTCTTTAGGGTTTACCGTTGATAAAATTTACAATTATATATTTTAGGGTTTATATTATTTAGCATGATGCAATAATACTTAAAATTTCGAATTTATATTTTTGTTTTTTAATACAAATAAAATGATAGATGTCATTACAGGTCAAAAAGGGGTTGACTGAGCAGTTATAGGAGTGACAATTACACTCACAGGTCACGAGTTCAAATCTCCTTACCGCGGTGAGAAAATTGGGTTAAAGCGTCTTTAATAACTTTACTTCGATCCAGATAGTGAATGTCATGAATTTAACGAGTTCGAAAAGACAAAGCTTGCCTGGAGAAAGACAAGGGTGACAAAGTTCCAACACGAAGAGCATCACGCTGTAGAGGTAATAAAGTTGGGGAGGCAGTTCCTGATTGCACGCTGGGGAAATAGAACCAAGCATTAAGTGTGAGATAATAGAGTAAGTGCAAGGGAGCACTAATACACCTATGTGCAGACTGAAACAGAGGTTGATCAACGAGATGAAGTTGGAAATTGGACAAAGAGAGACTTCGCCAGATAATCAGCCTAAGAGTCCAGCAATCTATTGATTCGCCGTAAAACAGAGTAAGACAATGATTTCGGCTGAATGATTTTTGTATTCTGCACTGCTGTTTTTATACTGTGATACAAGGATTCTCCTTTACAACTATACACACGTATTGCCATACATAGACTACGTAATTGGTGCAGACTGATTTGGATCAGATCCATGTTTACTGCCGTGATTGTTGGGTGATTGCAATTTGTGATAATCTTCTGCACTTTCCTTAACACGCCCCTGCAAACTCATCGGCGGCGGAGTGACGTTGAGTTTGGTCCGTAGATAGCCGAAACGTGGTGAACAGAGAGCCTTGGTCAGGCCATCAGCGGGCTGGTCTTTGCTGGAGATAAAACGGACGTCTAACGTTTTTTGATGAACCCGTTCTCGGACGAAATGATAGTCGATTTCAATATGTTTTGTCCGGGCGTGGAGGACGGGATTGGCAGCAAGGTATGTGGCGCCGATGTTATCACACCAAAGGACGGGTCGAAGATGAATATATACTCCGAGATCGCGGAGTAACGAAAGCAGCCATAGACATTCTGCGGTTGCATTAGCAAGAGACTTGTACTCTGCTTCGGTGCTTGAACGGGCCACAGTAGGCTGTTTCTTAGATCCCCAATGGATTAAGTTTGAGCCGAAGAAGAGGCAGAACCCGGAGGTAGAACGACGGTCGTCGGGACAGCCGGCCCAATCTGCATCAGAAAAGATGGAGATAGCAGTCGAAGCACATGGCTTGATGAGAAGGCCAAGACTAATAGTGTCCTTGAGATAGCGCAGAATCCTTTTAACAGCAGTCCAGTGTTCATCAGTTGGTTTGTGCATGAACTGACAAACCTTGTTCACAGCAAAACAGATATCAGGCCGTGTGAGTGAGAGATATTGTAAAGCGCCAACCACACTTCGATACAGAGAGGGGTCACTGCACGGAGAACCAGAGAAGAGGCTTAATTTCTGGGAAGAGCTCATAGGAGTGTGAACCGGTTTAGCTGCACTCATGTTGGTCCGGCGTAACAGATCGAGTATATATCGCTGCTGGCAGAGAAAGATACCAGCGGAGGTACGCGATATCTCCACGCCTAAGAAATAGTGTGCAGGGCCCAGATTCTTCACTGCAAATTCTTGACTGAGGAGAGTGATTAAAGTTTCAACAGCCTGAAGATTGGATCCGGTGACAAGAATGTCATCAACATAGACTAGAACGAAGAGGGTAACATCCTTGTCCCGAGAAATAAATAATGAGTCATCGGCAGCGGAGTTTTTGAATCCAAGAGTTAGGAGATGATCACTGAGCCGAGAGAACCAAGCTCGGGGTGCTTGCCGGAGACCATATAGAGCTTTGTGAAGACGACACACATGAGTCGGATAATGAGAGTCAATATAGCCTTGAGGTTGAGCCAAATAAACTTCTTCAGTCAGGGTGCCGTGTAAGAAGGCGTTTTGAATATCAATTTGAAGGACCGGCCAATTTCGAGATACTGCCAATGTGAGAACCAAGCGAATGGTTTTCGGTTTCACAACTGGGCTGAATGTTTCTGAAAAATCAATGCCTTCTTGTTGACCGTAGCCTTTAGCTACAAGACGGGCTTTATAACGATCAATTGATCCGTCAGGCCGCCGTTTGACCTTATAAATCCATCGGCTATGTATCAGGTTCATAGTAGGAGAACGGGGAACCAGGATCCAGGTGCCATTTTTCACTAGTGCTGTGAATTCTTCATCCATAGCATTTCGCCATTCAATAAACTTGGATGCCTCTGTAAAACTTGATGGACATTCAGGAATGTGAGTAGTAAGTAAGAGAGCCTTGGGAAGAGGATATCGTACCGTTCCATCACAAAATTGTCTACGTTTCACAATGTTGTTGCGAGATCGAGTAGTGATCCGTGGAGGAGGCGGATCAGGGGAAGCTGCTGGTGATGGTTCTACCTCTGCATGTGTAGTGGAGGGAGGAGTACTGGTTGGATGTTCGGATGTGGTAGGGAGACCAGGTTCTGGTGACGGAGGAGTGGAAGGTATTTGAGTAGAGGGACCGGTTGTGGAAGAGTGGTGATCAGTCAGCGATGAGGAAGGCACCACGGAGGTTCTGGAAGGTGGAGATATGACTGGTGCAGAGGGCTGCAAAAGGGGAAGAAAAGTAGCAGATTCTGTAGGAACGGCTTGTGAGGGGGGAGTGATTTGGCGAAAGGGAAAAATTGTTTCATCAAACACAACATGGCGGGAGAGGAAGACTCGTCCGGTTGACATATCCAAGCATTTGTAACCACGATGCAAATTGCTATAGCCAAGAAACACACATAATTTCGACCGGAAATCCATTTTGTGAGTGTGAAAGGGACGGAGAAAGGGGTAACATCCGCATCCAAAAATTTTGAGTGATAGAAGATCAGGAGGTGTAGCATAAAGTTTTTCGAAAGGAGACATGCTAAGGGGAGCTGTGGGGAGACGGTTAATGAGATAAGTCGCCATAAGAAAGGCGTCATCCCAATACCGACGAGGAACATGACTATGAGACATAAGAGATAAACCAGTTTCAACGATATGCCGATGTTTGCGCTCAACAGCACCATTTTGCTGTGAGGTGTGAGGACATGTAACACGATGCTGTATACCAATTGTGGTGAAGAATCGATGCAAGCTACGAAATTCTCCACCCCAATCAGTTTGAACCGCTTTGATTTTTCGAGAAAATGTGCGTTCAACAAGTTTTTGAAAAATGCCGAAAACATTGTGGACTGCATCTTTAGTTGGAATGGGGTAGAGCCAGGTGTACCGACTAAAATGATCAACAAAGACAACATAGTAACGATTTCCATTTGCAGATAGAGATGGAGCAGGGCCCCAAACATCAGAAAATATTAAATCAAGAGGTCCAGATGAAATAGACTGTGAATCAAAGAAGGGTAAACGATGACTCTTCCCTTGTTGACAAGCCGAACAAACGGAAGAGTGCTTATTTGAAGAGCATGGAAGCGAAAACTTAGTAATTAACTCTCTAACAGTTGCAAAGGAGGGGTGTCCAAGGCGATGGTGCCAGACATCGATGGGAACACGTTGATGTACTAAAGCTTGCGGTGGTGGTGAAGTGGTGGGGAAGAGGTAGAGACCATCCTTAGTTGTTCCGCGCAGCAGGGCCTGCCCCGTCACCGCGTCCTTCACAAGAAAATGGAAAGGGTGAAACTCAATGGACACATGATTATCTTTTGTGAATTTACTTACGGAAATAAGATTTTTGTGAATGGACGGAACGTGAAGCACATTGGTTAATTGAAAGGGACGAGAAGAGTTAAGTAATTGCGTAGAGCCAATGTGTTCAATAGGTAAACCTGTACCGTCGCCAACTTGAATCATATCAGTACCCGAATAACCATCAGCTCCTAAGTTGAGGTTTTGGAGATCATGTGTAACATGATTGGTAGCACCTGAATCCGTATACCAATTGGTATCAGGAGTCTGTGGAGCGGTGACATATGCGCTCATAGGAGGAGAGTTGCTCTGGTAGGCCTGATCGAATCGATGGTAACACCGGGAGGCATCATGGCCGACACGACTGCAGATCTGGCAGGTTGGGCGTGATGTGTTGGGGCTGTGTTGAGGACCTCGTCCTCGCTGGTTGCGGCCACGACCCCAACGACCGCTGTTATTTGGATGGTGGCCAGTGCGATTACGAGGAAAACCACCACGATTTCGGGACTGATCCTGTCGAATGGCAGAATTGACAGAGCCAACACCAGAATCATGAAGTGAGGCCTGATGTTCAAGCCGTAACTCGAAATTCAGCAAATGTCCAAGCAGCGTTTCATAAGACATGGGCTCGGAACGTGTAGAGACAGACGTCACGAGAGCATCATAAGATGAATCAAGGCCGCTGAGGAGATACGACTGAAACTCCTCGGCCTGAAGAGGCTGTCCGACAGCAGCCATGGTGTCTGCCAACATCTTGACTTGTTGGACAAATTCAGACATGGATTTGCCTCCCTTCTTAAGTGTGGACAACGAGCGCCGGGTTTGGATGAGCCTGGCGTTGGAATGGGCCTGGAAGATTCGATCTAAATTGGTCCAAACTTCATAGGAGGTGGTGAGTCCAACGACGTGAGATAGCACGTCTTCTGTTAGGGAGGACATCAGGATACTAACCACAATTTGATCCTGTTCAAACCAGGAGACATATTCTGGGTTGAGAATCACGGCAGGTTCTGGTTTTTCAGTTGTTACTGCCGGATTGGGAATATAGGCTGCTGGAGGTGTTGTAGTGCCGTCAACATATTGAAAGAGTTTCTGCCCGCGTAGGTACGGAACCATCTGAGTTTTCCAGAGAAGGTAGTTGTCTTTCGTCAGTTTGATAGTCACAAGATTTGGGAGGCTGATCGAGGCTAATTTGGTGGATGACGACGACGCAAGAGCCATGGTACTGGACAAAGGAGGAGAACGGTGAGAAAAAAAAAAGTTAATGGCGGTGGCCGTTTCGCTCCGATACCATAAAACAGAGTAAGACAATGATTTCGGCTGAATGATTTTTGTATTCTGCACTGCTGTTTTTATACTGTGATACAAGGATTCTCCTTTACAACTATACACACGTATTGCCATACATAGACTACGTAATTGGTGCAGACTGATTTGGATCAGATCCATGTTTACTGCCGTGATTGTTGGGTGATTGCAATTTGTGATAATCTTCTGCACTTTCCTTAACACGCCGCAACGACAATGTTGACACCAGGATGAATTGAACTACCATTGTTTTCTTTAGCAGTAGTAAGACAATCAACAAAATCAGACGAATCTATAAAAATATGAATGGAATTGAATCCCAGGTCCGAGCCAAGGTGTAAAATATAAGAAAATTCGATAAATTTTAATAATTCTAATTCGTTAAATCGTCAGTCAAGTAAATAAAATTTTACGTCAATTACAAGAATTTATTTTGGGCTAGTCATTCCCAATTTATTGGGTTGGGTCTTTGGTAATCAGTTACTGATCTGTTTTGGAATTAAATTACGGCTAAATTATTAAATGGGTTGATGACAATATAAACACATTCCTATGTATATAAAAATTTATCGGGAGATACCCTCTAGTAAATTCGGTAGGTCCGTATTAATAAAATAAGATAAATATATGGACATTATTATTCATTAAATTAAAGACATAGGCTTACATATACCAGAGTATGCTCATCCGTGCCCACATGATACGGTTCCGAGAGCTAAACACAATAGTTACGACAGAAACAAATTGTAGAAAAAAAAACCTTGATTATAAGAAACATGTATTAACATGAAGAGAGCTGAGAAATAAGAAAAGAAAAAGAAAATTGTAGCAAGAAAAGAATATAGAGAAGCAACAACATAATATTCCAGTTACAACATAAGCAAATTGTTTTTATAAGCTACAACACAATGTTCCAGTTACAGAAAGTAACCAACACAATGTTCCAGTTACAGAAAGTAACCTACAAAAAGAATGATAAAGGATTCTCAAAAGTCATTCTAGAAATTCATTTTTTATACTTACACATGGTTGGGAGAGATGGATGATATTCTCTTAAGAATAATGCTATTCATACATTTTATTTTGACACCATCACTAAATACACACATGTGGCACCATTATAATAATGTGAGAAAAAGAAAAAAAATGGGAAAAAAGGTGACATGTATGGTGCCACATGTGTGTGTTGAGATAGACAGTTTGAATGTGAACTGCGGTCTGGGAAACGCGAAGAGAGAGTAGGTGGGACTACCTTCTAACTATTGCTCAAAGCAAATGAATGGCATGACACATGAAATTAAAGCAAGAAAAGAAATTACGGGCCAAAATGTGGTACATAGTACCAAGGAGTGATTG
>JAOYMZ010000654.1:0-10011 GCA_025802335.1 Pinguicula primuliflora | reverse complement strand
GAGAGATGTGAGACTTGGGTTGTGGCTCTCTTGTCTGGACGACTTGAGAGGTTTTCCCTGTGTGTCTCTTGGGTTGTGGCTCTCTGGTTTGATAGGTCTACGTTTTCTCTGTGTCTCCTTTGTATCACTGTGCTTATAGTGGATTTATTCTCCTCTTCTCCCGTGGACGTAGGCGTTCTGGCCGAACCACATTAAATCTTGTGTTGTTGCCTTATTCGTTTATTTTTCCGCTTTCACGTTAATCTCTCAATCTCCCAACAATTTCAGCCCATCTTCTAGAATTTTTGTTTTCGACTCACTCACACGGCCATTATCGCATAACCTGGAAAATTGTCGGAATAAACCATGTCTCTTGGTTAACATGAAAGAATTGCCAACAATATAGCCATCTATATCATGTATTTCGACCCATTTTTGATGAATTCATCCACCTATGCAGCTTGAATTGATCAGGCAACTCATGAATATTAGATCTGAATACATAAGCCAACACGTGCCGACAAGGAATTCCATCGACCTCAAACATTACACAACTACATGTGATTTTTTGTGTTAACTTTTCAACCTGAACTTCTCGTGCTCTACCCTGTAACTGCTGAATATGCTGCACTGTATATCGAAAATAATTATCATCTTCGTTTGTTCCATCAACCATATAGCAAAGACACTCGAAAACCTCATCCTAAAACTTGAAAAATATGGCTCGTGTATATAAGTCTCTCATAGATTCTTCAGCAACAAGTGGTGTCTTCAACACTGGCTTTTCATACAAATCCGCTTGATCCAACATCTGCTCATTGTCTCTAAGTTTTTCCAATCCACTCTGAAACCTGGTAATGATGTCCCACGGTAAATTTTTGCGAGACACATACCGCTTAAAGAAAGCATGTGAACTTTCCGTCCTTTGACTACTAGTCATACCGGCTGAAAATATGTTCCGTGTAAAAGCGGGAACCCATTGAGCTCAAATCTTGTACAAATTGTACAACTATTCATTATCTATTAAACCATGTCCCTCTACTGTATGAATCCATCGCTCTTCAAATTCTTCAGGAGTTTCTGAGTTCCATATGCATTTTTGTGATTTCTCTTTGATTCTTTGTATGCTATTGGGCCATTCTTTTCAGGAAACTTCATGAGAATATGTCAGATACAAAACCTGTAAAAGTAGTGATTATTGATTATTAAATACTTGAATAAGTAAATACATGTTTAGCAGTAAATTAATGATTATTAAATACAAGTGTCATGTATCAGGGAGTACAGTAGTAAATGCTTTTGTCATGACGACATCCTGATCGGTGATGATCATCTTTGGGGGCCCTGCAGGCATCGCTCCTAACCATTCCTTAAAAAGCCACTCAAAAGACTCAGTCTTCTCGTTACTTAAGAATGCACACCCAAATAATGTACTTTGCCGGTGGTGATTAACACCAATGATAGGAGCAAAGATCATCGAATACCTATTTGTGTTGAATGTTGTGTCAAACACAACAACATCACCGACATATTGGTATGTCTGTCTCCAAACCGTAGTTACCCCAAAACATTGTATCCAGGATTGTATACCAGGGGGGGCACGTGACCCCCCTGGTCCTCAACAAATTCGCCCTTGACCACGACGGAATCCAGGATTGTAGTTCATACGAGAAGTGAAGTCGATCTTTTGGATGATGGATATAAATGGAGAAAATATGGAAAGAAAGTGGTGAAGGGGAATATACATCCAAGGTTTAATTGTATGCATGAATGGCATTTTCAAGCTCACCGTTGTGGAAGCCATAACAAAAACATATAAATTGATAATGGATTGTGAGCTACAAAGACCGAAAAAGAAGTGTTACTTATACAGAGCCTTTGGTAGAGGAAGCTGGCCTGGTCCATTGATAAGGAAGAGGAAACTTGTTGGATGAGGAAGACGGTGACAGTATTCCTAAGAATCAAGAAAATTTTGTCCCATACCAGAATTGGATGGGATAATTTCATTGTATAAATAGTTGAATAGATGTTAAGGACATCAAATAAGTTCGACCGCGTTGGGTAAGGATCTGGCTTAAATCTGAAATTTTTTCGATCGAGCGGGGCGCCGCCCAGCTCCTCCCCGGTGCTCGGCGAGGTGGGTCCGGGGCCACTTTTTCAGAGGCTGGAGCGGGTCTAGGACAACTCTGACTTGCCCCACCCCACCCCATTGTTGTCCTTAATAGCATTACCCATTTTTTAAATATGTTTATACCATGTTTGTCATGTGAGGATAAAGTTGACAATTTTGCCCCACCTACTTGGTTGACACGGGGCGGGTCCAACCCTCCCCGTTGGTAGAGAAAGGTAGGGTGGGTGACCCGCCCAAACCATTTATGTATACATAATTATTTTTTATTTTTATTTTCAATTATTTATATTCTATATATTAATTTTTTATATATTTTTTTGAAATATTAGGGGGAAAATGATTTTTATCTGGACCAGGACGGGTTTGACCCGACCCGACCCGACCCGACCCGAGGTCCCGGGTTGCATGGGGTGGGGCGGATACCGGTCGCCCCACCAACAGGGTGGGTCTGGGTCCGCCCTCTAGACCAGCGGGACGAATCTGACCCCGTCCCATTGTTGTAATAACGAACACAATATTTTAATTTTAATATTTAAAATAATGGTAATTATTTGTTTAAAAGAAACAACTGACAAAAATAAAAGAAAGATACAATAATTAAATTCATGATATAACAAACTGTGGAAATCTTGATCTTACAATATCTTTTTAAAAATATTGAATATCATTTTTGTTATATTATCTTTTTTTTTAATACAAAGAAAGCCCAAGTCGGATAAAAACTCAAAGAAAGCACAAAGTGGCATCACTACAAGGCGAGTGGAACACGAAGGTTCCTGAGCCATGTCACTGGCGAAGCGAGTAAGGCTAGAGGAAGGGTTCGGGGGCGTACAGTAAAAAAGAATTGTATAATGTGCAGTGGTTATGTGGCATTGCGGGATTGGTGTGGCAGGTGGGCCGGTGTTTAACATTTTTTGCGCGGGCCTACTGACTAACCAATCCTGCATTGCCACGACGACACTGCACACTATACAATTCATTTCTCACTGTATACTCCCCAAATTCCAGAGAAGGGCACATGCCTCCCCTAAAAAATAACTAAAATCTTATAAATATATGGATTTAAAAAGCAACAAATTTAACTCAAATCTTAAATGTTATCATTCGATCGTTGGGATAAAATTTATGATCGGCTCTTGAAAAAATGGAGACTTCTACTATTATCGTTTGACCAGTCCCGTAATAAAGTTGTATTTATGTATTACTAGCATTCGACCTATGCGCACATGCACTCACGAGACCCAAACATAGAATGGCGTCGGGATCCATTTATTCAAAGGCCTGAGCCCGGATTATAGATCGGGTCAAAATTTTCAAGAACTGTGTCCCTTGTCCGAAAATATGATGACTTTGAGGAGGGGCTTCCCTGAAATTACCTTTACCGCACTCAAACAATCGGGACATATCGCCATTCAATTATCTTTAAAGGTACCGATAAAAAAGTATCTTTAAAGGTCATTTTTCATGATTTGAAATTCATTCCAATATAGTCGTGTTCTTCAAGTCACAAACTATCTTAATGGTCATTTGTAGACATTGGATAAGAGAACATCTCTTTACCGAAGAATAGAGCAAACACTACCGAATAAATAAATACATATAAAAAACTACCTAACCAAAAAACACCAGGGCTCCTATAGTACACCTCATTTTTGCACCTCATAAGCACAACAACGCACATACTAACATTGGTGTGTGTGATTGTGTGGGCCTCATTTTTAATGTTGTGAGAGAGAGAGGTTATGTTTGAGGTGCAAAAATGAGGTGCGTTTTATCATTTCTAAAAAAACACACACTCAATATATAGGATAACTCTTAAAAAATGAGAATGGCTGTTGTGCTTCAAGTTTTCGGTTGTGAAGTAAACTTAATAATTGGTGGAGCATTCAACGGAAGGAAGAAACGTGCTCTGTATGATTTCATGGGCCTTCCGCCTGCTACTGTACAATAAATCGTTCGAACTGTACAACTAAAGATAGATCATTAAATAACTCAGCCAATTCGTTGACTTACCTTGGGCCTCAGTTCGGGCTCAGTTCAAATACAAACCCCCACAAGCGGAGGCTAGGGGCATCGGGCTAAGGCCGAGTTTGGCCACGAGATGGCTAAATTGAGGCATAGGTAGTGTCTTGGTGAAAACGTCTGCCATTTGATGAGTGAAGGAACATATAGAGGTCAGATGAAACCATAGTGTTCAGTGACGACATGGCAGTCAATTTCAACATGTTTTGTTCTTTCGTGCAAGACAGAATTAGCGATCAAGTGAAGTGAAACATTGTTCATAGTATAAAGGAATCAGTTGATGCACATTTACCTCGAGATCTTTCAAGATATAGCAGATCCAGAGCAACTTACAAACTGTTGAGGCATATTCAGCTACAGCAGAGGAATGAGAAACTGTAATATTTTTCTTAGTGTTCCAAGAAACGGTGGCATTGCCCAATTGGATGAAGTATTCTGTCAATGATCACCCAGAATCTGGACAAGATGCCCAGTCTGAGTCTGAATAGGCAACTAGTTGCAGCTGGTTGTTGGTATGAAAGAAAAGGCCGAGAGATGATTCACCATTGAGATATTTTACCACATGAAGTGCAACTCACTAATGCAAAGCACGAGGGGAGTTCGTGAATTGGTTCAATTGGTGAACGATAAAGTTGATATCGGGTCAGGTGAAAGATAGATATAGCGCCCCATGAGACTTCGATAAGCAGATGGATCATCCAGCATAGTGGTGTCATCCGAGGTGACCAACTTAAGACCAGAAGGAAAGGGAGTGACTATTGTCACAATATTTAACACATACGCACACAAGAACACAAGATTTACGTTGTTCGGCTAAGCCTACATCCATGGTCTCTGAATATGTTTTCTTCTTTTCTTTTTCCTCTTATCCCTTTACAATCATCTCATGTACAATATATAGACATATTTCATACTTATTGTACTGTTCATATTCATGCTAGACAGGAGTAATAAACCATTTGGAGGCTCGAGGCTTGACTTCTATCTCCTCCTTTAATGAGTCTTCAACTATCCCAACTAACACTCCCCCTCAAGTTGAGTATTGGGATGTCCAATACCCAACTTGTGCATTACATCACGAAACACGTGCCCGGTTACTGCTTTAGTAAGAACGTCTGCCAACTGGTCTTCAGATTTCACATAAGGTAAGGATATAATTCCCGCCTCCAGTTTTTCCTTTATAAAATGTTTGTCAATTTCGATGTGCTTTGTTCTCTCATGGTGCACCGGGTTTTCTGATATATGGATTGCCGCCTTATTATCACATCTTAACGGGCACGATTGATTTGATAGAAGTCCTAACTCACTCATCAATCTTCTTAACCACAGGATTTCAGTTACTCCGCGAGCTATCCCCCGAAACTCCGCCTCAGCACTCGACAGTGCAACCACCTTTTGCTTCTTACTCTTCCATGCCACCAAGTTTCCTCCAATAAATACAAGATATCCTGACGTTGACTTCCTATCAACCGGGTTTCCGGCCCAATCAGCATCTGTGTAGGCCTCCATATTCAAGTGACCGTATTTTTGAAACATAACCCCTGTATCAGGAGAACCCTTCAAGTACCTTATGATCCTTAAGGCAGCCTCCATATGATCCTTCTGCGGTCGATGCATAAATTGGCTTACCACTCCTACTGCATATGCGATATCAGGTCTGGTGTGAGATAGATAAATCAACTTGCCAACTAGATGTTGAAACTGCTCTCTGTCCGTCTCACTAGTATTCTCAAATTGTGATTTGGCACCATTGGGATATCAACTGGTTTACTTTCAAGCATTCCACTCTCTGCAAGTAGATCCAAAATATACTTCCGCTGTGAAATGTGAATCCCAAACTTAGATCTCATGACTTCAATGCCTAAGAAGTATTTTAGGATCCCAAGGTCTTTCATCTTGAATTCCTTAAATAGGTATTCCTTGAGTGCTGCTATTTCTACCCTGTTATTCCCTGAAATAATCATGTCATCAACATATAGTAACAAACAGGTCAAGCTTCCATCCCTCCTCTTTGTGAAGAGTGTATGATCTGAGTTACTTTGCACGTATCCATATGCTTTCATTGCCACGGTAAATCTCCCAAACCAAGCCCGAGGTGATTGTTTCAATCCATACAGAGCTTTCTTCAATTTACACACCTCCCCTGGACGGAACTCTTGAAAAAATCCTGGAGGTGGATCCATATATACTTCTTCTTCCAAATTCCCATGCAGAAATGCATTCTTTACATCTAACTGGTATAACGGCCAATCGAGGTTAGCAGCAATAGTGAACAGTACCCGGATAGTATCAATCTTTGCCACGGGAGAGAAGGTCTCATTGTAGTCTACCCCATATGTCTGAGTATATCCCTTAGCCACAAGTCTCGCTTTGAACCTCTCAACTGATCCATCTGAATTTCTTTTGATTGTAAACACCCATTTACATCCGACCGGACGCTTCCCGGTAGGTAGTTGTACTTTCTCCCAGGTCTGGTTATCCTTTAGGGCTTTCATCTCTGTATCCATTGCCTTTCGCCACTCGGGACTCGAAGTGGCCTCATTCACATTTTTCGGAATAACCTCCCGATATAGCAAAGTCACAAATGCTCTGGCCGACTCGGACTCCCTCCCCCTGAATAGGTTAGCCATTGGATATCGCTGTGATCCAGGAACATGGTCTGGTGAATATTTCTTTGCTGCAATTCCCCGAGTGGTTCGTGGAGGTAGAACTCGCACAGGGATAGAGGCCTCATCAAGTATTCCAGAAGGTAGAATATCATCATTACCACTCTGCACAGTAGAAACAGGAGGCACATCTATAGGAATAGCATTAGTAGTAGGAAGTCGTACCTCAGTATCCGAAGAAGCGAGATCATTGGGCGGTGGTGACGTGGATGGCGTGGGCTGTACATTAAAGATCGGAACGTGCAATGGAGCATAGGTGATCCAATCGAGGGAACCAGTTCCTGGATTCCCCCCTGTCCCGTAGATTGGGTCGCCTGATAATAGAACTCTGTCTCAATAAAGTCACAGTGTAGAGTTGTATGCATTTGGTGGGAAACTGGATCAAAACACCTGTACCCTTTTTGATTCACACCGTATCCAACAAAAACACACTTAATAGCACACGCATCAAACTTCGTTCTTTGATTTTTGGGCACATGAACGAACACCGAGCATCCAAAAACACGGGGCAGAATAGTGAGGTATGACGGTACCCGTATAAATGATGTCAAGACTTGCAGTGGAGTCTTGAGCTGTAATATCTTGGTGGGTAGTCGATTGACAAGATATGTAGCAGTAGCAACTGCTTCAGGCCAAAAATTTGTAGGGACCCCAGACTCGATCATAATGGCCCTCGTAATTTCCAGCAATATTCTATTTTTTCGTTCCGCTACGCCATTCTGCTCCGGTGTATAAGAGCAAGTTGTTTGATGTAGCAGGCCGTGCTCACGGAAAAATTGGGTCATGTATGTGTTCACAAATTCTCCACCATTGTCACTCCGAAAAATTTTCATAGCTCCTCCAAATTGGGTTCGAATCATATTGAAGAACTGAGTAAATTTGCTAGACACCTCTGACTTGTGCTTCAAAAAATAAACCCAACACATTCGGGTACAGTCATCAATAAATAGCTGAAAATATCTTATATTGTTGCCACCAATAACCGGGGCTGGCCTCCAAACATCAGCATGAATAAGTTCAAATGAAAATTCAGATCGAGTCATACTACACGAAAACGAAGTACGGTGTGTTTTAGCACGAGCACACGAATCACATTGAATCGGAAAACATGATAATTTAGAAAACAAAGTTTTGAGATACCCATCAGACGGGTGACCTAGACGCCGATGCCATAACCACCCCACATGGTTTGTTCCTCTAGCCGCAAATGTTTTTCCCGGAGTCGTTACCTCATCCACATAGTACAGCCCAGCCTTCTCAGTACCACGCCCAATGATTTCTTTCGTCCGGATATCCTGTAACACACAGAAGGATGGATACATAAGCACAATGCAGTTCAATTCTTTTGTCACATGACTAATAGAGAGTAACTTGTGTGATAATTCTGGCACAAATAAACAGTTAGATAGCCTCAGCGATGGGGTTATCTCTACAGTCCCAGCACCCTTAACCGGTATAGACGCTCCATTTGCCGTCTAGATAATTTTTTTCCGAGGGACCTGCGAGCTTTTAATATCCAATATATCATATGTCACTGTATCAGTAGCACCACAGTCAAAAATCCATTCACTAGATTTATTCTTACTTGAATTAATCAACGCATAGCTTAACTCATCATCAAAATTACCAAAGCACCCATTCATGAAATATTTGGGTCCATTAGATACGGTCTTGGGACCTTATGCACGGCCCACCTAATTGAGTTGTTTTTATTTGTTTTGGGCCCGTCACATGGTAGGAATTACATCCTAATTTTCTGCCTGGCCCATAACCCCTCGGCCCACATCCTTTTGCTGCATTAAACATTAGTCCAACTTGATGGAATTGTCTAGATCCGGAGGGGTACGAATGTAAACATACCCCCCCTCCCCCTTTTGTGTTACCTGTATTCGATGTCCCCATCAATTCAGATCCAGAAGCTTCTCCTTTCGTCATTTGTTCATCTATACCAGAGCTCGAACCTCTGGAATTTCCGTCCGTTACACAAAATTGGTGGTTATAGTGGTCCGGAATGGGTCTTCGCCTTCCCATTCCGACCGCGGCAAACCCATCCACTTCATCACTTTCCTTATGGCCCTCGCCTATGGCAACAGTCCCCCAATGTGTCCAGTTTCTGGTGAGTCGCCTCCCCCTGCCGCGTGACATATTGTTCCGCCGACAGTCCCTCCGTATATGCCCTATACGCCACAATTATTACAATACTGGGTTTCTGGTGGTCGGAACGTATTGAAGTTGCCATGATCCAGATCTGACTGTCGCTGCGGCGGTGGAGGAGGGTGGCGATAAGTGGTGGCCGCTGGTGGGCGTCGCAGTGGTTGTGAGATTTCTGGTCCCGTCCTGTTTCTGTATCCTGCAGACGCCCCGGTCTCGGCCCCAAAGTGGGCCTCGCCTTCATTGTGACACAGCCCAGTGTCTGGCTTTGATTTCGGGCTCAGCGGCCCAGTACACTCACCCGAAGCTGCCCCATGGTGGATGATGAGACCTGTTCCGAGACCCAACCCAGGCCCACTAGGGTTTTGACCCGATCCGCTGCTATGACCCATGGGTCCGATTATATTCCCACGCGCCGCCTCCTGCGGGATGGTGGCATAAGTACAATCCATGTCCGGTAAGTCACTTTCCTTTAAAATGTCTCTGACTATAGCTCCGAATATGCCATCCAACTCGTGAAGAAATTTGAACAATCTGTGTTCATCCTGCATCTTATTGTAAATTACGATATCGTCTGCATCTTTCATTGGATTAGGCCGCCTCCTGTCCACCTCCATCCATAGGCTTTTACTTAAACTATAATATTCTTCAATTGATAGCTGACCTTGTTTTAGACTGTCCGCTTTAGTGGTCAGATCATATACTTGCAGATTATCTTCGCCGGATTGGAAGGTTTTGGCCAAACCTTTCCATAAGTCCCGAGACGTCAGAAAATTGAGATATTGTCTAGCGATGCTTTGCTCCATATTGGTTGTGATCCAGTCGAAGACCTGTAGATCCCGTTCCCACCAGGCCTGGTATCCAGGTTCTCCTTCTTTTGGGGGTGCTGGTTCTCTGGATATATGATCAATGCGGCCTCTACCGCCTAGCGCTATTTCCATTCGTCTCTTCCAGATAGAGTAGTTCTGGTTATCCAGAACTTCGGCGAGTTTGATCTCTCCATTATTGCTGTTTTTCGTCCCCCCTTCTACAGGAACTAACACACCTTTCTTGTCTTGCAGG
>JAOYMZ010000653.1:0-10012 GCA_025802335.1 Pinguicula primuliflora | reverse complement strand
TAGAGAAAATATGTGTGTAGAAATGATGAGGTGGAGTGAGAGAAAAGTGAGTTGATGTGATAGGTGTAGGTAAAAATAGAGGAAACTTCCTCCATGGTTGCGGACAGCCTAAGCTGCCAATTTGTTTCTTTTGTCCAAAACTTCAAAGGTAAAGTCTCGAAACAGGAAAGATCATTTCTAAGATCATTGCCAACCGATTAAAGCTTGTCATGCCTACTCTCATACCAGAAAATCAGACCAGTTTTGTTCGTGGGAGGAACATAAGCGGAAGCATACTGGCATCACAAGAAGCATTGCATTCCATGAGGCGTCTAAAAGGAAGGAAAGGGTACATGGCAATCAAATTAGACTTAGCAAAGGCGTTTGATCGTATGGAGTGGCCATTCATTCAGGATACGCTTGTCGAGGCTGGAATACCAAGCTTTTTAGCTGATGCTATCTGGTCCTCATTAACAACTGGTACCACACGGATTCTATGGGATGGACGGAGGGGAGAGGAGTTCCATCCTACACGGGGAGTCCGACAGGGGGATCCAGTATCCCCCTATCTATTCATTCTCTGCATGGAGAGACTCACACATGCGATAGATAAAGCTGTCCGCCAGGGATCGTGGAAAACTCTACAGTTCGGAAGGATGAAGGTACCCCTTTCTCACCTCCTTTTTGGTGACGATCTGATTTTGTTTTTGGAATGCAGCGAAGAACAGGCAGGTGTAATGTTACAAGTCCTAAGCGACTTCTCTAGCTCTTCCGGTCAGACCATGAATATGCAGAAATCAGTATGTTGGATATCTCCAAACATTCCTGGTGCCTATGCTGATCGTGTGGAGGCAGCTCTAGCTATAAAACGGGTCAGCAATCTGGGCGTATACCTGGGTGTCCCTTTATCCACGGCCAAATTACAAAAAAGACATATGCATTACAAGATGGAAAAATGCAGACACGGACAGATAGCTGGCGGACACAACGAATATCAATGGCAGGCCGACTAGTTCTTAGCAAGGTTGTATTGAGCGCATTGCCCCTGTATCAGATGCAGTCAACACATATCCCCCTAGGCACATGCAACGAAATGGATAGGATTATGCGGAATTTTCTATAGGGAGGTGGAGACTCTGCCCGCAAACCTGCATTACTCTCCTGGGCTGAATGCTGTCAACCAAAATCAAGGGGAGGGCTTGGACTATCTAGCTTTCAGGATATGAATACAGCGTTGATATGAAAAATTGCTTGGGGCCTGATAATCGAAACGGGAAGGCTCTGGGTAAGAATTTTTGAGGCCAAATACAACTTCTGCGGAGCAGATCTACTTCGGGGCATCAACAAACAACAAGGATCACCCATACGGCAGGCTATCCTGCGTTGTATGGATGTAATTCGAGCTGGCACCGTGTGGGTTATAGGGGATGGACAGTCAACCTTTTTCGGGATGGATATCTGGGGTCCCTTTTCCTTCCCCCTACAGCAATGTACTCTGCATGATCTATCTACGACAGACCTAAACAAGAAGGTGGCGGAGTTCTATATTCAAGACGAAGGATGGAACTTGGAGCTGTTACAAGCATGGCTGCCATCAGCAGTGATCACTCAAATACAGACGACCGTCAGTCTCAGTATCTTGGGGGTGGACGATGTACTGGTCTGGAGAGATTCCACAAAAGGAAAGTTTACCTCATCCTCTGCCCTGTTATCTTTGGTCTCACATAAACTTAATCCTGTGAATAAACTTTGGGATCTTGTATGGTCTTTGGAAACTTCTGAAACTGTCAAGGTTTTTCTCTGGAAGGCACTGCGCAATTGTCTTTGGACACATGCGGAGTGATATAGGTAGAAGATTGCTCCTGCGCCAAGCTGCCATTACTGCAATCTTGCTGAGACAATGGTGCACGTTCTCTGAGATTGCAGCCTAACTCGACAGTTTTGACAACAAACAATGCCTAGTCTTCCAACTATTTTTTGGAGCAGGACATCCTTCCATGACTGGTTTATTTGGAACATGTCTTATTCTAGTGCTTTTGTTAATTGACAGGTGTATTTTGCAATTGCTGTCTGGAGAATTTGGATTGCACGAAACGAAAGAATCTTCCAGAATAGAAGCCAGACGGTGAACAGCCTATTGACAATAGTTCAATCTTGCTACAGGGCAACAACAACAGCATTCAAAAGGCAAACACGTTAACAGCGGACCACATCCAGTGCTCTGAGAGGCCTTCCTGTCTGCACCAACATACGGATGGCAAGAGATGCTGAGCCCTTCTCTTTCCTGATGAATATTGATGCGGCCATCAATCGTGCAGACGCAGAGGCAGCTTGTGGCAGTGTCCTGAAAAATGCAACTCAGAAATGGATTGTTGGTTTCTCCCACAAGATCAATCCGTGCACAGTTGTGGAGGCGGAACTTTTCGCGATCACACAGGGCATAAGCATAATTGCTCAACTGGGTATCAGGAATGTGGTTCTAATTACGGACAACGCTGAGGTGATGGATCTGCTCACTGGAAAAGAGACGAATGCCATGTTGCAACCCAAAGTTCAACAAACAATATCCCTAGCAGTGACCTGTTCTGAGCTAACGTTCAAGCATATCTCAAGGTCGGACAATTACACAGCTGATCTTCTAGCTAAATAGGGTCTCGGGCATACGACCAACATACTCCAGTATTTCCACTTCGACCTGCTGGTACAACGAAGCACGTCGGATTCTATACTACAGCTGCCCGAGGTTTTGGCCGGCATTTCGTTGCTGCACTAGGGGGTTATCCATTCCCCTTGTTCTGCACTCTTCACACTCAGGGATTCTCCGCCACTGTTCGTGTTTCAGCCGCCTTGAAGGAGTTCTTAAGTTTCTACAGTTTTAAGCTTTTTGTACTTATGCCAGTTGGCTCCCTACCTATATAAAAAAAATCTCGAAATAGATCGGTATAGCAACCTGGCAAGTTATGAAAGGATCGCAAATGCATTCGATTCGATGCTGAAGGTGAACTAGATGTTGTCCAGTTAGTAAAAATGCAAGTTTGGCACTGGATTCTCGCGAGAAAGCTACAGCCATGCGTTTACACATTGAATGATTGGTTACGGCAGCCTGCATCTCTATTTGCATTATGATAGACATTAGTTTTCCATAGTTAGTAATGGTTATGGACAGTATTGAATGTTGACCATAGTTTGTGCTTTCGTTTTGGTTAAGACAGTTAGTGTGCATAGTCTACGTTACACCTAGTTTGTATATGTATCATTTTGAAGTTCTTAGTGGAATCATTTACCTACCAAAAAAATTGTCAATTTATTTACTTTCCTATTTCCTCGAGCATGTCTGATTATGGGCATTCTCAACATTTCAGATGAACGAACCCTAAGCATTTTAAGTTCCTGGATGTCTGGTTCCAACACAAAAGTTCTGAGAAGTTTGTATACAAAACATGGGAAAAGGCTGCAGTCACAAGGACCAAGGAATTTAATCTTGTGAAGAAGCTGAAGTTCCTTAAAGATGAACTGTAAATCTGGAACAGAGAAGTATTTGGAGATATAAACTATCAGATAAAAGGAGTTGAGGCAAAAATAAAAGAGTTAGATGTAAAGGTAGAGTTGATGGCTCTATCTGATGATAAAGTAAGGGCTCGTAAAGAAGTTGAGATTGAGCTGCGCAAACTAAATAGTATGTTAGATAGCTTGACATATCAAAAAGTTCGAAGTAAGTGGTTACGAGAAGGTTATGCTAATACCCAGTTTTTTCATGCTTGTGTAAAAAATAATCGCTCTAGAAACACAATACAAGGAATGATGATAAATGGGACTTGGGAAACTGATGTTGCAGCAGTTAAAACTCACATACATGAGAGTTTTGCAAGTCACTATGATGCCGATAGCGTAGTCAAGCCAACTGTCCAGTGGAATTTTACTATGCAGGTGACAGAAGAACAGAATGCTACACTGATATCCCCATTTACCGAAGAATAGATATGGAAAGCAATACAAGATTGTGGAAGTGGGAATAACCCCAGACCAGATGGAGTTAACTTCAGATTTCTGAAATAATTTTGGCCCTTGATGAAGCAAGACATCCTCGCATTTTTTGAGGATTTCTGGAGTGAATTCAAACTAGTGAAAGGACTAAATGGTACTATTGTCTCGTTGGCTCCTAAGACCTCTGCTCCTAAGCACATACATGACTTCTGGCCAATAAGCATGGTAGGTGCAATATACAAGATACTTAGCAAGGTATTGGCTTCTAAACTCAGTCTAGTCCTCACTACCCTAATCTCTCCTAGCCAAACTGGGTTTATACCACGAAGAAACATACTGGATGGTGTAGTACTTGCGAATGAAGTATTACACGAGGCAAAAATGAGAAAGAGGTCCTGTTCACTACTAAAAGTTGACTTTAAAAAGGCATTTAACAGTGTATGCTGGGATTACCTTTGGAACCTAATGTCAGCTATGGGTTTCAACATCAAATGGCTTGCCTGGATCAAGGAGTGTGTGAAAACTATGTACATGTCAATTGTTATAAATGGTAGTACCTGTTGTGAGTTTAAAATGAAAAAGGGATTGAGGCAAGGTGACTCTCTGTCACCCTTGTTATTTGCACTGGCTGCCGAAGGATTAAATGAGCTGTTGACAAAAGCTATAGCTCAAGGACGCCTACAGGGGTATAAGGTTGGAGATGGCACAGTTCGAGTAACCCATCAGGAATATACTGATGATACCATCATCTTTGGCAATGGATCAAACGAGGATATACTAAGCATTAAAAGGTTTCTACGTACTTTTGAGCTGGTTTCAAGCCTCATTGTCAACATCAGCAAAAGCAGACTATTTTCAGTCCAAATAGATGAGCAAAGAAGCAATTAACATGTTGTTATACTTCACTACAGGACTGAGCAACTACCTTTCAAATACCTTGGGGTTTTAGTAAGCGCAAACCCGAGGTTAGAAAGGACCTAGCAGCCGGTTATTGATGTTATGACAAAGAGATTAAATGGGTGGGAGAAACATTATGTCTCCTTTGGAGGCAGAATAACATTGTTGAGATCAGTCTTAAGAACTATCCTCACATATTATCTAGCAATGTATAAGGCACCTAAAGGGGTGTTGAGGAAGATGGAGGCCCTGATGAGACGATTTTTATGGGGAGAAACTATGAATGGCCTAAGGAAAATATCATGGATTAAGTGGCAGATACTTTGTTACCCGAAGAAAGCTGGAAGATTGGATATAAGAGCCCTAGAGCAGTTTAATGATGCACTACTGGGTAAATGGGAATATCGGATGTTGAATGAGGAAGGTAGCCAGTAGATTCAAGTACTACAAGCACTCTATGGGCCAATAACACTACAACGACGAACACCTATTGCTAAACAATCCATATGGTGGCAGGATCTTCCAAACACTGTACTGACCAGTAGTTGGTTCAAAAACAAAGCTGTGAAGGAAATAGGTGATGGTACCCCCACCTATTTCTTGGAAGATAATTGGACTAGGGAAGGTAGCTTCATGCCGAAATATCCTGAACTGTATGCTAATGCAATACATAAGGGGGCAAGAATCACAGAAAAAGGACAGTTTCAAGAAACATGGACCTGGCTATGGCTTTGGCACTGTCACTGCAACCTGGCTGAGCTAGCACAATGGGAAGAGTTGCAGCAGTAACTGGAACTCGCACCTCTACCAAGTCAGCAATCGGACAGATGGCTATGGAGGCTGACGTATAATACTGCTAGTATCTACAAGTAACTAATGAATAGTGAGTCGCAACGAAAAGAAGCTCAAGAAAGTGCAGTGAAGGTATGGCATAACTGTATACCTTCGAAAATATCAGCATTCTGTTGGAGATTGTTGCAGAACTAGATCCCTACAGCAGACAATTTGGCGCGGCGAGGACTGCAGACGGTCGCAATACAATGCCCGCTATGTATGGAAGAACATGAGACATCTGCGCACCTCTTTCTTATGTGTGAAGAATCCAGGAAATTGTGGGCTGGAATTCTGCAATGGCTGGACCTCTCGCACCCAATTGAAGAAGATTTCGAAAGCTTGATGAACCAATTCAGCCCTTGGTCGCACAGAACGAAGTACCAGAATATCTGGCCTCTGATTTGGCAAATCTAGGTTTGGCAGATATGGAAACTGAGAAATGATGCAATCTTCTAGCAACAATCGCCAAACATTGATCTAACTTGCGAGCAGGTGAAGATGAGGTCTTGGTTAATCCTAAGAGCCCATCAAAAAATTGGATTAGCCATGAGCTTTGGGGAATGGTAAACCAAACCAAACCAATCATACCCAATAAATTCCGCCTTGGGCAGGGTCTGGGGAGAGTAAGATGTACGCAATCATACCCCCACCCCTCACCAGGGGTGAGAAGATTGTTTCCGTGGAGACCATCAGCTCGAAAAAAAATAAAATAATAAAATAAAATAAAATAAAATAAAATAAAATAAAAATAAAAAATAAAAAAATAAATAATAAAATAAATAAATAATAAGATGAAGGAATCTGCACAAAGTTATCTTTGGGGAATGGTGTAGGAGCCCAAATAGCTGCATGTAGTTGAGGTGGAAATCAGCACAAAACGATGTAAATATTATACATACACACAAAGTTAACAATAAAACTCACTTACCTAGAAAAAAAAGATGAAGGAATCTGCAAATTCATTTCATAGTACAATGTGCACAAAAGATGACAAACTAATGAACAGGATCCAGTAAACAAGCCGCTGACAGTTCATAGGTAGATACTTCTGACTCAGCATTGGCAGCACCGGCTCCAGATGTTGCACCAGTCGCTGAGGATGCTGATTTTGTCGCATTAGATATCGTTGATGTTGGACCTCCCGTCAAGCAAACCGCAATCGAAGAGTTTAGCCCATCTGTAGACAGTGAAGCAATTCCTACCAGACAGCAAGTCCAGGATGAACTGGCAGTAATGGACTTAGACATTTGGGAAATCATATACTTCGGGCTAATCGACTCGATGAACGAGCTGAATAACTATAGTGACGTTCCTCCCCCTTGAAACGACAGAGCATGGACCGCCCTCAGGTCCATGGAGAAGTGGACAGACACGATCACACCCCCTGCCATTTCCTCCTCGGTTGCAACTCTCTCCACGATTACCAAGATTCCAATCCCTGTCAAGAAACACACACCAGACTATAACCCAACACTGAGTGAGAGCTGGGCTGATCAGCTCGAGGAGGAGGAGGCGACACAGGCCCCTAACCCTGCTGCAAGCTGAGTGCACAACATGACCTAAAGGCTAGCAAGGACATGGAGGTGGAGGCTCCACAAGCCCCTCCTCACCATGAGCCGAGTGACCAACCAGCACCGTAGGGGCCGTCCCCACAAAAGACATCCAGTCCAAAGCGCCGCAAATGCGGTCGCCCGAAGAAACAATAACATTCCGTTCCCGTCAGTGATTGTACTTTTCATAACTATGCTCATTTTTGGAGTAGTTTGTATAATCACCTTTGCTATCAATAAAACTCAAAACTTTTGAAAAAAAAGGATCCAGTAAACAAGCCCCTTTTTAGTCGTATGCTTATTTTCACAGAATCATACCTATATCTTTAGAGCAATGCTACATGTACCCTCAACTTTGACACACTTCATAAATCCCTTATGCGAGATCCATCACAACCACACACAACCACACTCATTTTTTAATGCGTGGTTGTGATGATTCCATATAAAGAGGTTATGAAAGTGTGTTAAAATTAACGGCATAAATAACATTATTCATATCTTTATATCTTCGATGGCAATATAGCACGCCGCTATAATGACACCGTTTTTACACCCATGTGCCACGTGGTCTCCTCTTTTGGACGGAAGTGAAGAAATAATATAAGGGTTTTCTGTTTGAATGTTCAATCACCTCTTTTACATCCCTGTTTTTTGTTTTAATGATTTTGTTTTTTTTATTATTTTATTACTTTTTTTATTTTATGTTATTTTTTTATATAATCGGATATATCTAACGAGTTGCTCAGCGTTCGTCGAAATAGATGCCACCATAATTTTTAGCGCAACGTGCGCTTCAATTTCACATGTGACTCGATATTGTTTCGATTTCTTTATTATTTAATTATGGTTTTAGGTTTTTTGGCAATGAATCAACTGAAACTAAAATCTATAACTGATTCCTGAAAGATTTTGACATGAGAATTTCGTAACTTTCATTTTAGAACTGGTAACACACCGTTTAAGGCTAGTGTTAAGTTTGTTACTATTAAAATCTATATTTAATAGGATTTTAGTTCGCCCCCGAAATCAGAATTTATGACCATTTCCCGGAAGAGTTTTAACACGAGGATTCCAAATTTTTTATTTTAACACCCGTAACACAGCGTACAAAATGTAAAAAAATAATAATAACTCCTAAATAACAAAAAATAACCAAAATAAGAAAAATAATTAAATAATAAAAATGTTGAAACTATATCGAGTCACGTGTCAATTTGAATCGCATGTCTCGCTGATAATTATGGCGACATCTGTTTTGACGATCGTTGAGCGACTCGTTAGAAATATTTGATTTTATAAAAAGTAACCTAAAAATAAAATAAAAAATTAAAATAAAAAACAAAAATCATTAAAAACAGAAAGCTACAAAAATAAATGAGTAACAGAGGAGAGAGAACATTCAAACAGAAATCCATATATTATTTATCTTCGCTTCCGTCCAAAAGAGGAGACGATGTGGCAAATGGGTGCAAAAGCGGTGCCTTCATAGCGGTGTGCTATATCGGCACCGTTACATCTTATGCTAACATGACATATTTTGTTCAGGGCACAATGATGACATTTCCTGTTGCAAAACCCTAGATGCTCTTAGCCCAAGCATTTTCAGCTATGCCCAGAGTGTACTTGGAGTAGATGATGATCTTGAGCTTCCATTCTTTCACCAACTCAAAAAGATACTGGAGATTTTCACGTTTGGAAATGAGTAGTAGCGGCACTAGCTATTTCTTAGCGAACACGAGTTTCGTCGTTGCAAAAATCTAGAAAGCTCTTGCTCCCAGAGTGAGGTCAATTAGCTTCACATTCATGCTCAATTTTCGCTCGAACGCAGACCACGGGAAGGTTGCTGGATAGTGGAAAACCGCGTGGTATTTCTTGCATTATGGGCTTTTGAGAGCATCCGGATTCGTGACTCCCCTAGGCGGTTAAGAACCTTGTTCTTAGTCGGTCAGGAGTCACCCAACACCTAGATGTTCTAGGCATATAAGCGATCTAAACAATTTTTTAGGTGTCATTTGGATAGGATGAAGGCGCTCATCACTTAAACGATGGTTAGGCAGCCTAATCAACCGCATGAATGATATAAGACACTCAAAAATGGCACCCAAAACACACACCCTGGCTTATGAGCACACACACAACAATATTGATGTGCGTGTTGCATGGGTATGAGTGTGTTTTAGGTGCCATTTTTTGGTGCCTTATAGCATTTCACAAGCAACTGTTATATCGGGAATTTTTCCTCATTCATTGCTGGGCAAATTCCAACTGTGAGCAGCCGTAGCCCAAATTTATTGAAACCGCAATTGTAAGCCCAAATTGAGCTCAATTCTTCTTGGAATTTTTTTTGGGTAAATTCTTCTTGGAAATGATTTACGAAGAAAACATAAGGTACAGACTATGAGGGTTAATTTTTTTTATGGCACTGGGTCGTCGCGACTTTCTGAAAATACCACTGTCCGGACTTGGCAAGTCCAAGAATTGAGCTTAAACTTACCAAATTCGGGAATATGCACCCGAACTTGTGAAAATCGGGAATTATAATTCTTGATCAATTCGCGTGATTAAAACAACTTATGACAGTAATTAGGGTAACCCGAACTTCTCAAGTCCGGGATATTGAGTTTAGGCTCTCGGTGTTCGAAAGTTCGGGTAGTATATTCGCATTATATTTTTTTATTTTTATTCAATATCATTTTTATTTTTTTACGAAAATAAAACACTAAAATATACGCGTAATACATAAATACATCTAATAAAATAATAAA
>JAOYMZ010000652.1:0-10012 GCA_025802335.1 Pinguicula primuliflora | reverse complement strand
GTATCCGCCCGTTTTCCGAAATGGGTTAAACGGTCCGGGCTAAACGGTCCGGTCCGGGCGGAAAGCCCGTTTAGCCCAGACCGTTTGCCACTCTCTACACCTATGCACTCGACTAGTCCAGGATATTATGCAAAGTACAGATATGCCTGTTCCTAAGGAAGCAGCAAACAAATAGATTCTAGGGGATCTCAATATCACCCTGAACAGGATGCCGCTGATCTCAATGCACTCTCTCTCCTGGTCTCCTCCCGTTGCCCCAAATATCAGACTGAATGTTGATGGTAGCACTACAACACAGGTTGCTGGATTGGAGGGGTATTCAGAGACTACAACAACTCGGTTTTACTCTCCTTCCATGGTTCTATCATGCCCTGCGCATCACTTGAAGCAGAATTGGAAACATTGATATTAGGACTTCGCATTGCTATCCAACATGGATTCCTGCATCTGGAGGTACATACTGACTCTCTTACCTTAGTGTAGGGTGTTAAACAGCAGGACAAATCCCCATGGATGATGCGCCAAAAAATCAGGAAATTAATCCGCATGACAGACAGCCTGCTCTCCTGCACCATTCAAAACAACTTTAGAGAACTAAACAAGGTGGCAGATGCATTGGCGAAACTAGGATCCAAATGCAGAGATAATGAACTTGTTGTCCTTCAACAACTACCTGAAGACATCAATGCACTGGCTCCCCGTGATCAACATCCCAGCTACACAAGGAGATAAAAAAACCCACCCTAGCTGATGTTAGAAAAATCATTCTTGTAATATTGCTTTCTTTGTTTTTCGTTTTTAGCTTTAGTGTTATTTTTATTGAGCTATTACATGTAATGCAAAAACATTTGGTGGAGGGGGACGGCCGCCCAATAAAAATAATTTTAAAAAAATACTTCAGATTACACTTTGCAAACAAGCCTCGGTTGACTGGAATTGAGGTAAAACAAATATGTCAAAGCTCCAAGGAGTTACTAATTTGTCCATTCACTGTTGAAGAGGTAAGGTAAGCTATAGGTATGTGTGAAGGAAACAAAAATTCGGGCCCAGATGGAATAAATTTAATTTCATGAGAGAAAAGTACATTGGGTGAAATGGGATAAAATAACTCAACCTATTCATGCAGGTGGTCTCGGGATTAAAGACTTGGAAGTGTTCAACCTGGTCATGCTAGGAAAGTGGGGATCAAGAATCATCGAGGAAAACAACCCGCTATGAAAATAGGTTCTGAGATCCAAGTATGGAATTCAAGGAAACATTACAACTGGCAAAATCAGAGAGCTGAAATCACATCCAGCAACAAGACAACAAAACAGAGGTAGAAGGAAACCATCAACACGGTGGACAGAAATGAACAAGGTGCTAACCCAACCCTGGTACCAAGATCTTTGGCGACTCAACATAGGCCGAGGAAACAGTATCTTATTCTTGGAAGAACATTTGATAAGAGATCAAAATCTAGTAACTACATTTCCTTGTCTATTCAGGAAATCAAAGCACAAGAATAAAAAATTGATGCTCTGGGAAGGTGGCACAACGGTGAATGGAGCTGGAATAACTGGGAATGGACAAGACCTCTGGATGAGCTCGAAGAAGTAAACTTGCATGATATGCTATCAATTCTATCTAACTCTAAAATGCAGGAGAACATGGATGATAACTGGAAAGCAAAGATAAACAGCAAAGCAGGCTATAAAGTCAGACAATGCTACATGATGCTGATGCAACAAAAACCTAATGACTGTCCTAAACTTGACAGAAAACAACTCAAACAAGGCAAATGCAGATTGGTTCCAAAAAGCACAGAAATATTCATTTGGACATTGTTGCAGAAAAGGCTGCCTACGCAATATAATATGAAAAAGAGAGGCATCATACATCCAACAACAACAACCCAGTGCTATTTATGCCATGGAAACGAAGAAGATAAAGATCACCTGTTCATTAGCTGCCAATTCACCAGAGAAGTGCGGACTGGAATTTTCCAGTGGCTGAACATCGCAAACTGACATCAACTCCAACACTGGACGAATTCATCAGTGACAGACCGGAGTTAATTAACAAAGAGTTTTGGAAAATCTTCTGGATAACAGCCCGCTAGGTCATATGGATGAACACGAATCACACCCATTTCTCATGAATTACGAAAACATCAGGTCAAATTATTTGGCGAATTCAAGAACTAACCTAGCTATGGGTGCAAACAAAATGGAAGAAGTGAGAATCAACTCAGACCGCCGGAGTGATCGGAATTGCACAATGGATGAAAAACTCAGCACCAATCAAGATTATTACGGGAGAAGAGAATCACAACTTTTTTGATTATGATCATGTTTGTCCTAGAATTAGCAATTTTCTTCAGTAAAGAAGGAAATCTGTTTGAGCCACTCCAAAAGGCCCAACAACTTGTAAATTTGTACAACACCCTTTAAATTAATTGAAGCCAAATTGCCATAAAAAAACAGATCAAATATAAAACTCGAAATTATTGAAAGTCATTTGTTGTGACATTTGTATATATCCATCTCAATGTACAAACTAATTTTAAATTGAGTGATACTAAATGTCCCTACAAATAATTCAGAATTGTAGGAACATGTAGTTTAATTAAGAATTTTGCAAGTTTAGTCTATTATTTAAATGTCATTAAGAATTTTATATTTTAAATAATTAATATTTTATTTTTGTAGGGATGAATTCTGGATTAGTTGTTGGGATATCTAGCATTATTCTTTTAAATTTGTAGAAGGAAACAAATCCTAGGATTTAGACAAAAATAATAGACTCAATCTTTTCTTCTAAAATCGCATGAATTATGATGATGATTTGATGTAATTTTAGCAAAGATTGAGGGTGAACATGAATATATTTGATGACATTATGGAGCCGAAAGATAATGCCTACTTTTTTAAGCAATAATTTTTTGTATTGCAATGGCACAAATATTAAAGAATTCACGGGTTGTCGCATTAGAGTATGCGACCTAGTTTGACTAGTGTGTGTATGGTAAACACGTAAGTGTGATGTTTTTTTTTGGATAATCATGATATCCAGAATTATTTTTGGCCCGACTAATTCATGGGATATATAAGTGTGATGTAATGATAGTTTATGCAACATAATACAACGTAATTCTATCGAGTAAACGAGCACTAAATTTTCTATAATTTTTTTTGGTTTGAGTACAAATGCCTGTTTATCCATAACCCAGTCTGCGGACCGTGGGCTGTTGATATCCATGGGTCCAACTGTTAGTTAATATTGGATATAAAAAGATTTACAGATATCCTTAATTGCAAATATTTCCTTCTTTCACGAGATTTGATTACCATAAATCCTGAGTTAACTCTAGACCTAGAAGTGCCTATATATATGTGTATGTTGTAAAGGAGAAAGGGTGAATAAAATATAAGAGAAAGAAATTCTCCCGTGGATGTAGGCATTTGTCGAGCCACGTAAACTCGTGTTCTTTTATTTTCTTTATGGTATCGGAGCAAGGAATGAATCCCGGAATCGTCATCTACCGGTAAGAGAAGATGACTGAACAGGCAACCCTTATGGAGGCCGCGCGCATCCTCGGCGAGACACACACGATGCTGATGCAGCAGAAGGCAATCGTGGCTAAAGAGGCCAGATCGAGCAGCAACCATCGGGATTTGATTACCATAAATCCCGGGTTAACTCTAGACCTAGAATTGCCTATATATATGTGTATGTTGTAAAGGAGAAAGGGTGAATAAAATATAAGAGAAAGACGTCCCCTGTGGATGTAGGCATTTGCCGAGCCACGTAAATTCGTGTTCTTTTATTTTCTTCATGATATCGGAGCAGGGAATGAATCTCGGAATCGTCATCTACCGGTAAGAGAAGATGACTGAACAAGCAACCCTTACGGAGGCTGCGCATCCTCGACGAGACACGCACGATGCTTATGTAGCAGAAGGCAATTGTGGCTAAAAAGGCCAGATCGAGAAACAACCATCAAGGAAACATACGCCTTGATGAACCATTAGACAATCACAATTATTCTATATGGCGGAGACATATGGAAATCGGAATTGGAGGCCAAGGCCGGATCGAACATATAACGGGAAATCCACCACCACCCCAGGAGGGGGAACCGGGTTACAAGTATGTTGGGAGTGGGATCTGCAGGTTTATGGTTGGATTACGGAAAATATGGAGAAGAATCTTGCACGAAAATATTTAAACTTTCCGACAACACGAGAATTATGAAAGGAATTGGTAAAAACCTTCCTATTCGGAGAAGAAAACCTACAAGTCTACGACTTGACGATGAAAGTCGATAGTTTATGTCAAGAGGATTGATCTATTGAAGATTACTACGGCCTTAGCAGAGATCTATGGATGGAGGTGGATCGATGTCATCCAAATCCAATGAAGGACCCGGACGACATCTCGATGTTGAAGTGTGAACACAAGATCTTTAAATTCTTACGTGGACTAGATCCAAGTTTTGATAAAATCGTGAGAGATATTCTCAAAGAAAGAATGTTACCCGACATGGACGAAGCATATGCTACCATTCAGAAGGAAGCGGCATGGTGGCAAATCCTCGGACCAAAAAATCAGAATAATGAGTCTGAGGAGTCATCTGGACTCGGGTTGGGTCTTATAGTCGAAGTGGGTTGTAATGTAGGGGAGGCTCCGCCCATTATCGGATCTGGAGTAGCAAACCAACCCGACCTAGCAACCCATCTTCCTCAGTCACAGACAGTGATCGCCGTCGTCTCATCTTCTTTCAGCCACCTTATCACTGCCACCAAGAATTTGCCGCCCGGCATGCATCGATCAAAAACGAGCGAAAATGGCCCAAACACCTCATTCTGGCTGTGAGACAACCGAATCTGTGACTGTTGCGGCTTCAAGGGACACATAAAGAGGGATTGCTGCCGTTTCGTGCAAGACCGCGCCCACCGTGGCCCCGACGACTGGAATGGAAGGGGAACCGTCGCGCTTGGGGGGAGTTTGTAGGAAGATTGCACCGAGGACAACGTTGCCTTCGCAGCAGTTGGCATCGGTAGGCGAGGCACCGACCGCGACTGTGCAGACGACGACGAGATTTGAGAGCCAGAGACCATGAATGGTGATAGATACGACCAAACAGAAGCAGGGAGAAAAAAGACGTGAAGCCCAGTTTCAGATACAGAAAGTGGGGGCAAAAATGACCCTTTCACCCTCCTATAAATTTATGTAAGTCTAATGGGCCGCAGGATGAAATTGGGCTGAGGAAGGGTTCAAAATTTTTTGGGCCAGGATGTTTTGAAAATATTGATGCAAATTTATCTTATGATTTGATTAATAATTCTTCACGGAATATGACCTCACGAAATAGCCAGTGGATATTTAATTGTGGTGCTACAGATACAGTAACGTATGATGCTAAAGATTTAGTGACCGCCCAGGTGCTCCGGAAAAATATGATTCAGATCGCCAATAGCGAATTATTACCCGTAAAGAAGCCTGGATCAATTGAAATTGCTCCCTCTCAAAAATTGTCCAACTACCTACTTGTGCCCTCATTATCTCATAAAGTTGCTCTCGATTAGTCATGTCACCAAGGAGTTAAATTGTATGGTAGTAATATATCCATCTTCTTGTGTATTGCACGATATCCGGATGAGGGAGATCATTGAACGTGACACTGAGCGTGGTGGACTCTATTATGTGGATGAAGTGGTGACTTCGGGTGATGTTCTAAGTGTGCAAGGGACAAGAAGTAATAAAAGATGATTACTGCATAGACGACTCAGGCATTCTTTTGATGGTTACCTCAAAACACTATTTCTTAAGCTTTCATATTTTCCAATTTCTTGTGATGCTTGTGCGAAGTCCAAGACTCATAGGGCATCTTTTCCTCATAGTTTGTCTCGCACTGATAAATCTTTTAATTTGATTCATTCTGATGTGTGGGGTCCAACACCTGTAGTTGGCGGAAGTGGTCTTAAATATTTTCTGTTGCTTGTGGATGATTGCACTAGAATGTGTTGGCTTTATTTTTTACAAAATAAATCTGATGTTTTTTCGAAATTTCAGCAATTTCATCGCTTGATTCAACCTCAGTTTGGGGCCTCTATCAAAATTCTTCGTTCTGACAACGGAGGCGAGTTTGTTAACACTTCTATAGTGCCTTTTGTTCTAAACAGGGAATAATCCACCAAATCTCTTGTCCCTGAACAGAATGGGGTTGCTGAGAGAAAAAACCGAATCCTGTTGGAGATCACACGGGCTATTATGTTTGATTTTCGGGTCTCATCTCATTTTAGACCTGAAGCCATCTCTACTGCTACGTATCTGGTAAATCGGCTCCCGACTAAGGTACTAAAACTCAACACCCCTATCCAAGAGTTGTCCTCCTTCCATAAGATATCATCCTACCTGACTCTGCCACCCCGCATATATGGTTGTTCTGTGTTTGTGCACATCCCTAATTCTCAGCGTACTAAACTTGATGCTTGCACTGTAAAATGCATATTTGTGGGATATGGGATTAATCAAAAGGGATATAGGTGTTATGACTCCATTTCTAAGCGGGTGTTTACTACGATACATTGTGATTTCGTGGAGTCAGAGTTTTATGATGAGTTTATCCAGTCAAGTGTTCAAAGGGAGAGTAGAGATGTACATGATACACTAGACTGGATATCTCCATCATCCCTACTGGATATTCGGCCACTTGCCCCTCTTTTTGTCCCTGTGGATCCGCTCAGTGCCACCACTCCATGCCCTCTCTTGTCATCGGATATCGAGGTATGTACTCCTGTAATCTGAAAGTATTATGCTCACAGATGACTCTGATGCTTCTTCGAGCACGTCTTTCTTAGGTATCCCGATGACAAATCTAGATCTCATACAAGAACATTACGAAAGGGTGTTACCTCCTAGGAGCATTCGTGGCGTCCCAACTAGGAGGTTCTCTCCGGATCATATTCCAGGCTCTCACCGCTATCCATTGGCGAACTTGTTCAGGGGAAGAGAGGCTACATCTGCCAAGGCATTCACCACCACCCTTTAACGAGAGGATCTCCCCAAGAATATTGAAGAGGGATATGTCCGTACCTGAGTGGAAGAAGGCTATGGAAATTGTGATGACTACTTTGGCACAAAATCAGACATGGAAAACCTGCAGACTCCCTGATGGAAAACAGACAGTGAGGTGCAAATAGGTCTATACTATCAAAAGGAGGGCTGATGGCACTATTGAGAGGTATATGACGAGACTAGTAGCCAAGGGCTACACCTAGACATATGGTGTGGATTACTCAGAGACATTTTCCCCTGTTGTCAAGATTGACACAATCCGCATCCTGTTCTCTATTGCAGCAAACAATGAGTGACCTTTGTTTCAGTATGATGTCAAGAATGCATTCTTGCACAGTGATTTTGAAGAGGAAGTATATATGGATGGACCTCCGGGGTTTTCTCAGACATTTTGACCTAGGGAGGTATGCAGATTGCAGAAGACACTATATGGTTTGAGGTAGTCTCTGCAGGCATGGTTTGGGAGATTCACTATAGTTATGAGGAGATATGGTTATGAGTAGAGTAATTTTGATAACACTCTATTCTTTAAGAGGAGAAACGAGGGTGTGACATGCCTCGTCATATATATTGATGACATGATTATCACGTGAGATGATGTGGCTGAGATGGAGGTTTTGAAGACAAATCTATTTACGGAATTTGAGATGAAGGATATAGGAGGTCTTAAGTTCTTCTTGGGTATTGATGTGATGAGATCTCCTATGGGCATTCATATATCCAAAAGGAAGTACATTCGGGACTTACTGATATAGATTGGGATGCTGGAGTGCAAGCTCGCCGACACTCCAATTGCCTCAAATCTCAGGCTCAAGATTTCTAGCAATGGAGAGGATGTTGGATCAAGGTCGTTTTTTTATCAAGGTCGTTATTAGCACTTAGTTGGGAAATTGATTTACTTGGCACACACAAGACCAGATATCACTTATGCTGTCGGAGTTGTTAGTCAGTTCATGCATAGACCACAAAAGGACCACTGGGATGCAGTCTTGAGGATAGTGCAGTACCTTAAGGGTACTCCTGACAGAGGATTGTTGTTTCGTAACTATGGGCATCTGAGATTAGAGGCATACACTGAGGTTGATTGGGTTGGGAGTCATACTGACAGGAGATCAACGTCCGGGTACTTTACCTTCATTAGAGGTAACCTAGTGACTTGGAGAAGCAAAAAAACAGAAAGTTGTGACTCTTTCGAGTGAAGAAGCTCAGTTCAGGAGAATTGCAAGAGGAGTGACTGAGATTTTGTGGCTGAAGAAGATATTGACTGAGTTAGGCTTCCCACATGAGGAACCATGCCCTCTGAGATGCGACAACCGAGTTGTGATTCATATTTCTAAAAAATTCGGTACAACATGACAGGACCAAACACGTGGAGGTTGATACGCACTTCATCAAGGAGAAATTGGACAACAAGATTATCACTCTCCTTTATGTGAGATCAGGAGATTAGCTTGCAGATATTCTCACAAAAGCAGTGGCTGGACATGCTTATCGTGAATGTTATTCAAGCTGAATATTAGACATCCCAATAGTCAGCTTGAGGGGGAGTGTTAGTTGATATTGGATATGGAAAGATGTACATATATCCTTAATTGCAAATCTTTCCTTATTTCTCCGGATTTGATTACCATAAATCTCGGGTTAACCCTAGAGCTAGAAGTGCCTATATATATGTGTATGTTGTAAAGGAGAAAGGGTGAATAAAATACAAGAGAAAGACGTTCCCCCGTGGATGTAGGCATTTGTCGAATCACGTAAACTCGTGTTCTTTTCTTTTCTTCACCAACGACGCTGGACTATGGTCTGCAGATTTTGGTATATGTGTGGATCACAAGTCCCTCAATTTTGGTTCGTCCTCCTATTGATACTATTGGATTGATTTCCTCTAAGGCTATGTTTGCAAGTTCTACTGAAAAACTACTTTTGGCTTTTGAGTAGAGGTTTTAAAAAAATGTGCTTTTATAAAAAAATTATAAAGTGTTTGCATTGAGAGCTTTACCGTGATAAAAGTTAAAAAAATAGTGTGACAAATTGGATATAATACGGAGAAATTTTTGAGTATTTTGATATTATCGATTTGTAGATAAACAAAATTATCTTAAAAGTAAACTTTGAAAAAATTATGAAATTGCCACCGCCATAAACTTTCCAGAAGCTACTCCAAGGGAGCTTTTAGCTCTTTGGGCTTTTGGGCGCTTTTCCACGTTAGGTTACCGCCAAAAGCCAATACTGAAAACACTGTAAAAAGGACTTATGCGATTGAAAAGCTAAAAACACATTTTCAAAAGAACTTGCAAACAGTGTCTAAACAACTTGGTACAATTTTATTTTCTTGAGCGTCACACGGGCCACGGCTGAACAATCCCCTTCCAAATGATAGTTAGCTTTATTTTTTTATAACCTGTGGTATCCATTTCATTCTATGTCTGACTAATTCATAGGGGTTGTGCAAGGCGACTCCCACATGAACCGGGTCAAACTCGGACCCATATCAATAGTCGTGGCCCAGACAAATTTCTTATTACCAATGGGATTCGACCTCTACCTCTTTTTTGTTGGTAGGTAATAAAATTGTATTCATGTGTAGTAATTATAGATTTATATACCCTTATCCTGGGCTTATCTCACACTGTATTTACAAACAATACATAGGTTCGGTTCGAACTCACTTTTTGACTTGAGAGGCTGAAGCGAAGGTTCTAAACAACTATGCTAACACGTATGATTGCACAATTACGTGTTAATTTTGCACTTGGTAGCTACAATCTTCGTGTCAATTTTTTCCAATCCATTGCAGTCAATCAGCATCCTCTCTTGGAATTCTTTCCACTAGTGCCAAGTGACCAACACATTACGCCACGCCAAATGCGATTAGTTTGTTATTTTGTGGACAATAAAGGATTGTAACTCTAGAAGATTAGACGGCACAATTTCATCTTTTGTAACTTGT
>JAOYMZ010000651.1:0-10014 GCA_025802335.1 Pinguicula primuliflora | reverse complement strand
GCCATTTATGGATTTGTAAATGCTTGTCGGCCTCTTCTGGAAGTGGAAAGGGTTCATCTCAAAGGAAAGTACCTAGGTACATTGCTTTGTGCTGCTGCTGTTGATGCAGATGATTCATGGTTTCCATTAGCAATAGCCGTTGTTGATATGGAAAGTGATGAAAACTGGATGTGGTTCATGTCAGAACTGCGGAAACTTCTCGGTGTAAACACTGACAGTATGCCCCGGCTCACGATACTTTCTGAGAGAGCGAAGGGTATGGTGGAGGCAGTTGAGGTACATTTTCCCAATGCGTTACATGGTTTCTGCTTACGGTACACCAGCGAAAACTTTCGTGATACGTTCAAGAACTCAAAGTTGGTGAACATATTCTGGAATGCTGTGTATGCACTTACCACGGCAGAGTTCCAAAGTAAAATCTCTGAGATGGTGCAGATATCACCAGATGTCCTGACTTGGCTTCAACATTTCAACCCGCAGTTGTGGGCTGTTGCATACTTTGAAGGTGTGCGGTATGAGCATTTTACACTGTCCAGCACGGAAATTCTCTATAACTGGGCATTGGAATGTCATGAACTTCCATTAGTTCAAACGATGGAGCATATTCGCCTCCAAGTAACATCATGGTTCGCTGACCGTCGTATCTTGGCCATGAGATTAATGTCAGTTCTCGTACCATCCGCAGAGAAGAGGATCTCAGAAGCAATTTCTGATGCTCGTTGTTATAAAGTACTCCGCGCAAATGAAATTGAATTCGAGATTGTTTCGACTGAACGGACCAACATTGTAGACATTAGAAGCCGTGTCTGCTCATGTCGGAGGTGGCAACTTTATGGCCTACCATGCGCCCATGCTGCTGCCGCGCTCATCTCTTGTGGTCAAGATGTGCACGTGTTCGCTGAACATTGTTTCACTGTTCATAGCTATCGTGAGACATATTCACAGATGATCTACCCAATCCCAGATAAAAGCCTCTGGAATGAACCTGGCGAAGGGTCAGGGGCGGAGGGTGGAGGGGATTTCATCTTTATCAGCCCCCCGAAAACTCGTCGACCCCCAGGAAGGCCTAAGAAGAAGGTTCTGAGGATAGAGAGTTTCAAGCGACCAAAGAGAGTGGTTCAATGCGGGCGCTGCCATATGCTCGGACATTCTCAGAAAAAATGTACACAGCCAGCTTGAGGTTCTCTCCTTCTTTATTCTCTGCGAGTTTCTTCTCGGCACTGTATTTATTTGTTGTCTTTAACACATGGAATTATGATTGATCTTGTACTCTGAATTTAAAGGATAGTCACTAGACTGTGATATTACTTGATGTGTTGTTGAATGAACTCGTTCTTTCTTCTGAAATTCTGATACTGATCTGTCGCAATATTATGTACTAATGACAGGTTGGTTTTATGTTCCCAGAATCAAAGGGGTCCGAGCAGGAGTATATCTCCCATATTTGTTATTCAGCTTAGTTGTTACCTCCGAATCCCAATAATCTATGAATTACAATGTTTGATGAAATTCAGTTAAATTTTGCAAAAGTTTGTTGAAAAGCTTAGTTCGGTTAGTTTTCGTTGTTTATGCCATCTGCAATTACACTTTTCTTCTTATCTTGTTTGCCTGAGTAATATGCCATACCTCCTTTGTACACCTGCAACATCCGATTCTTTTCCTCCTCTTATAAGTTTTTTTTTTACCTCCCAATCTCTAACTTCTTGAATCCACAGATACAATAAAATGGAAGAGGAATTACCCTCATTAAGGGAATGCATTCATTACCTTGGAAGAAGTTTGAGGATATGAGTTGGTATATTACTTGTATTCTTACATCAACCTTATATTGAAAAGAGATGATCTAGTGCAGTAGTTAACTTATTGAAGCAAACTATTCCCTTCATACTGCCAGAGAGAATAGTATAACAGCTGCTTACCTTGTTTTTTTATCGATTGTGTAGGCTGAGGAATATGCAGCTGCTTTAGCAGCAAGCAAGGGATAACTTCCGTAGACAAGGTGACCCTGTGGTCTGTTCCAAGTTGGCCGTACTCAAGATGCCGGCATTTGGCCGGAAAATGATTTAGGACGAGGCTGAACCGCCTCTAGAGGGGTGAATCTTTTGCAGAGCAACTTCTATGTGCAAAATGTGGCCAGAAGAGGAGGATACATACAACTTATGGAAAAAAGGATATGCGCACAGTGGCTTACAAGCGCGGTCTGGAATGACCTGCCTAATGCAAGAAGATCATGTTATGATTGAAACTACAAAGCAGCCTACTGGACCAAAGAATGTCTACACAAGTCATCGTCGTATCCAGCAGGTGGGCTCCACACACACCAATATTGGTGTGTGGATTGGTGCGCCATATTCGAGGCCCGATTTTTCCCACCCCAAAATCTCACCTCTTTCCAAAAATGTGGTGTGTCCGATCTGTGGTAGGGCCCACTAAGCACAAGAACACTTTTTGGGAAAGGGGGAATTTTGGGGTGGGATTTATCAGTTTTCACCATATCCCTTCTCTTAGAGAGTGAGGCTCGGAAAAAGGAAAAAGATGCCTTAGATGGTAACTGCTCTCGTTCTCTGAAGATGGAAACAGTACCAAGGCAGACCAAGAGCTCAGAGAAGGCAAATGCTGCTATGGTTGAACAAGCCAAGAATCCAAAGCTCACAACAGACCATGACCTTAAGGAATTAGATTCTTCCCCCATGGCAATACTTGTCATCAACACAAGTATAACTATTGCTGTTGCAGTGAAATGAAAACAAGAAAAGCAGGAGTAAGGAGTGGGGAAAATAGGAGCAAGAAAGATGGTGAATCCATGGTGATGACCTTTTTTTTAGCAAAACCATGGTGATAAACTGATAATAATGACTATCACTCTTAACTCACAATACAATATATATGAATTTATTATGGAAGTCTGCCGTTCAATTTATGATATTTGGGGTCTACGTCTACTACATTACAACTGTAGGGGAATTTATATTCCCCTACACTGCAGTGCAGGGTGATGGCGCATACAGTGTGAGCTTTACGCAAAAGTGGATAAGCTGTGCGCATACAAATTTGGCAGCTAAGGGGAAGCTGCAGTAGAGAAGGGTATCCAAACCCGAGTTGCATAAGATTCATTCCTTATTCAATCAACGTTGGATAGGAATAGGAATAGGAATAGCCTTGAGAGGTACAGCCATGATCAACACTGAAGCAAATCTCTCCTTCATGTTCAGTTCTTCGGACGGAGCATCATTTTCCAACTTCCAATCAAACTCTTTTATGAGTACTGCCACCACCAGGTGCACCATGCGCAAAGCCAGGGGTAATCCCGGGCAGATCCTCCGTCCAGAACCAAAAGGAATCAGAGAAAAATGCTTTCCCTTTACATCCATTTTACCATCCATGAATCTTTCGGGAATGAAAGAATCAGGATCCGACCATATGCTTGGATCTCTACCTGTTGCCCAGACATTCACGAGGATCTGTGCACCCTTTGGTACTGTGTACCCATTGATTTCTACATCAGCTTCTGCCTTGCGGGGTAGAAGTAAAGGGGCCACAGGGTGGAGTCGGAACGTCTCTTTGATCACTGCCTGTAAATATGGCAATTGAGGAATATCAGATTCTCGGACATGTCTCGTGTTGCCGACAACAGTTGCGAGCTCGTTCTGAGCTTTCTTCATCTCTGTGGGATTCTTTATGAGCTCCGCCATCACCCATTCGACGGTGGTGGATGTCGTTTCTGTTCCCGCAATAAATAAATCCTGGAAAGAACAAGAATCATGAATTGACTTCTCAAATAGTAAAAGCAAAAGATGGAACTTGTCTTTTTTTTTGGCATACCATAAGGAGATGTAATATGTCTTCTCTCGTGAATTCCGACTCATTTTTGCTGCTGATCTCTAGCAGAGCGTGAAGCATATCCTCTGGATTTGACTCCATTTCAACAAATTGTAATTCCTTCAGTCTCTTATCGATGATCTCATCAAAGATCCTTACAATTTTTGCTGCATAAGCAGCCGATTTGTGCTTGAGCCCATGCGGATCGATAAATTTCAGAAAGGGGTAAAAGTCGGCAAGATTCGGCGACGATAGGCCCTTCAGCAACCCGCGAGTAAGAGCCTCAAATTCATACGACGAATCAGAGCCAAATGTCGCGAAATCCGTCGAGAACAGACTCGAGGAGATGAGATTCAACGACGTTGTGAAAACTGCGTGAGCGATTTCCACTACCCGACCAGAATCGCAGCATTCCTGTACGAATTCACGCAGCTTCCCCAATTTATCCTGCCGGAGGATCTGGGTTGCATCGAGCTTCTGCGGAGAGAACATATGGTCATTGCAGATTTTTCGCAGAGCACGCCATTTGCCGGCCGGCGGGAGCCAAACAACGCTCAGCTTGTTGTGGTTGTCTGCGTGGGTGACAGCGGGGTGGTGCCGAGCAGATAAAACCTTAAAAAGGAATAGTTTCAGGCATGAAAAAAGGACAAATTAAAATATGAGGAATGCTACTTAATTTTGAAATAAACCTAACATTGCATTTAAAATATTGAGAGGGGTAAGAAACCAAAGATAGAATCAATAAAAGTATCTGTTTTGCGTAATAAATTTTATTTTTTGAACAATTCTCAGTAATAAATTCTAATTTCGATTATAATATGTAATTGAAATTTTTATATTTATTAGGTTGACAACTTAAAACCTATAATCACTATTCTAAATGTGGCGTATAAACGGCGTCTATACGAGAAATGCTACTTAATTTTGAAATAAGCCTATCATTTCACTTAAAATATTGGGAGGGGTAAGAAACAAAAGATGGAATCAATAAAAATATTACTTTTGCGTAGTAAATTTTATTTCCTTAAAAAATTTTGGTCATAAATTCTAATTTCATTGAAAATTGTATATTTATTAGGTTGGCAATTTAAGAGCTATAATAATAATAATCAAAATCTGTAATCAATTTTGGAGTCATCTCCATAAAATATGCCAAAATTCATTCTAAAATAAAATTGAATTAAAAGTGACTAAAATATAAGTGGAATATTCCAAAATAAATTAAAAAATAAAAATTGATATCCTCTCCCATTACATACCCTGTCATGCTTTTGCATGACTTCTCTTGCTAGATCAGGCGAGGACACAACAATGGTGTCAACAAATCCAAGCCTGATGTACATCAAAGAACCATGAATTGATGCGAGCTTTGCAAGTGATTCATGTGCTTTCCGGTTGACTTGGTGAAGGTTTCCGATCAATGGACGAGGCCGCGGTCCTGGAGGAAGACGGCGAGACCGACGCAGATGTGGATCCCTGAATGATTCCATGAAACGAAAACACTTGAACAGTATGAGTGTGCAAAGTAGTAGGAGGAAGAAAAATGGTAAATCCATGATGATGACCAAGATACCATATGCAAAATGCTCCAAATCGACTATATAATATAGTGACATGTTTTGGATTGAACAAAGTTGTGGTTTTGCTGAGTTGATTTGTGTTCACAAATTTGTGGTAGCTCGGGTCTCCTTCACAATAAATTTGCACAAGGACCCAAGGAATATGGCATTCACAAGTTGGCCACCTTTAACATAAATTTATATAGGACCAAAGAAATTGACATTTCATAAGTTGCCAGCTTGCCCTACAAATTTGATGTGAATCTATTTTAAGAGCTCATATGGATACTATGATAATGTACTAACTATAAGCTTAGTTTGAGATGACCGACGCCTAGACCGTCTAAGCGTTGCCTTTCGTACTATTAAAATATCGCGTAAGTGCCCACTTAGGTCTTGTACGCACGCCTAGGCCGCTTATATGGATGGCTAGGATGGCTAGGACGCCTAGGCCGCTTATAGGCATTAGGTAGCCCCTAATTGCCCAAGGACCGTCCAGTTCCTTTTAAAACACTCGATGTAACTAATATGGATGGACAATTGTACAATGAGGGCTTCCCTCTCAATGCACTGATCTATAGGCACTGTTGTCTGAGAGTTAAAATATGTGAAACCTCTATTAGAGATGAAGATCACGTAGACCGCTTAAGTGTTGGGCGGTCAGTCTCCATTATACCCAAATGCTGCTTAACCTGCTTAGGTCGCTAATAATTGCACCTCTCTGGGCATTCCATGACCATATAGTGACAGCCCAATGTTTTTTAGAACACGGTGATTAACGGTCACTAGACGCCCCATGCCTACGATTTGCTGGTCAAGTCCAAGAAGAAGCATATCTTAACCAAAAATGCCTTGATTCCGGTAGCTCCCTCCATAGAAGCAGGTACCGACTTTGGATACTACGGACAAAATAACTCACACCATGAAGATGAAGGAAACATTGAACATGACTGTACAAATAGTTGGTCCTGACGCTTCTTCAAGGGAGAATTTCTTCACCTCCAAACTCATATGGTCCAGGCCAGTTCAGAATACACTTATCAAATGTCTCATTTAAAATATGTACTTAAACAGGACGCTTCATATGGAATATTGACAATCAGAGGACTAATCATATAAAACACTCCCTATACTTAAATACACTTTTTATTTAAGTCATCAGGTTAAAATACGAGATTAGAAGTATGTATAAGTGTTGATCCATTAAAAAAACTCCTCCAAGGTTATCCAAATTGAATCCATGGCATGGTCCCATATTTCATCCAGCCTATTTTTTTTTCTAAAAACCCTAAAACCCTAATCCAACCTATGAATGCAGGTATTTGCAGCATCCGGTGGCCTTCGCTTCTGATGATACCTGAGAACTTGTCAGGGAGCACCGCACTAATTCATACTTGCTTTAGTTTAATAAACACACATACAAATGAGATTCATATTTGGCTTTCGTTTAATAAACACACATACAAAAATGTATTACATTACGTTGCGGTTACTACCAGCTGTAATAAAAGAATATTGCATGTTTCCCATGTATACTTCCACGTGCAACCTGAGAAATTACTGTTCAATGGCCAGCATTCATCTTCGGAGTTAAACCACCATTTGGTCCGATGGCCTGAGAATCTATCTTTTCTTCTGATATTCAGACAATCGCGCAACGAAATTCATGCAAATTTACTATCAAAACAGAGGCTGCAACGCTTCCATGCTTGACTTGTCAGCAATATAAAAGGAACCTCCACTGGTCAATAATTCCATGAAGATGGCATGAACATGATTCTCTATTGCATGGACCATGAACGCAAAACTGTTCAAGGATACCCAAATGTCTTCAAGATTGGTTTACTGTTATGCGAAAGCATTCGAAAGGCGAGTTTTGGTAAGAAACTGGCATAAGGAGCCAATCAATGTGACATGGAAGAAGCCACAAGAAGGGTGGACGAAACTCAACTACGACGGTTCGTATAAATGGAAGACGGGAAATGCCAGCATCGGGGGCTTATTCAGGGACCATAACGCTGATTTTTTGCTGGGATACGCAGAGTCCATCGGGCGAAAAAGCAACAACACGGTTGCAGAATCTGCAGCACTCATGCGAGGCCTGGAGATTGCGCTAGAAAATGGATGGAGTGACATACTTGTAGAAGGAGATTCCAAGGGTCTGATAGATATTATATCTAACAGGAAGAAATCTAAATGCGAAAACGTACAGAGCCATGTTGAACGCATTCATTTTCTTAAACGACAAGTAGAAAACTGCATTCTCACGCATGTTTTTCGAGAGGGAAACAGGGCTGCAGACAAATTTGCAGAGATGGGGTGTTTGAGCAACAAACCTCAGATGTGGAGGGACATCCCACCTAGTGAGGTTCAGCATATAGTGGACGAAGATGCACAGGGAAGAACATTTATAAGGAAAAGGTAGGCAAAAATTCCCATAATTTTCAGGCAACCAGACGGTAGGAGAAACATTTGTCAGCAAACTGTACATATAATGTAATGTATATCAGCATACCAGTTATCCGCAAATGAGATAACATAACTTGTCGTTAATGTTGTAGGCAGTTTCCACAGTACACAATCTTCGCTGAGAACCGGTCAATTGCAAAAAGGGATGAGAAAATTATGGTTCTATTCTAATAAAAATAACGAACACTGGTATCTTATTCTTACCTCAAATGTAATCAGAAGGGGCAAGCTTTATACCCCAGATGTTCTCTGTGCACCAAAAAAAACTGTAGGAAGTGCAAATCAGACCCCGTTTTATATGGTGGTCAATTGCTTGTATTCGTTTCTTGATGTATAATAATGCAAGTGTTGTAAATCCTACATTTACCAAAAGTGTTATCCCGTCACAGCGCAGTTTCTGATGGTCATTCAAGGGGCCATGAGTCCTTCAATTGTATAAGATAGCGACTTCGCCCAGTCTGCTCTTAGGAGTAGCGTTTGCAATGTATGCATGATATCATAATCTGGGTCAAGTTTACGTTGCCAGCCCTGGGAAAAAAATCCGAAACAAACTCAGTTCCGAACTTCTCAAGAGACAATCATATCAGACTTAAAACTTCCAAGTTATGTTTGCCGAACTCAAAAGGCGAAACTTGAAAAACCTGAAGGACTAAAACTGTCACCAGCACAGTGCACGCGTTGCCATCGACATTAACTTTATGGCGACGAATCATTTCTAGGAGCTGCTGCATGCACTCAGCTGGATGGATCGAATCACCCTCTGGGGTACCCCAGAAATCGAATGACTTTTTTGCTTCCTGCAAGTAAGAAAATCAAAGTGAATGACAGATATGCAGAATTCACCCAAAATATAGCGGCCCCGGATACACAAATAAGTTAGAACAAAATGGTATGCATGTCCATGCAGCAGGCTGAATAATGAGTCTCTTGCTTTATATCATGACTTGGTGACAGAGAGTTTCCTTTTTGTTCTTTGGAATGACTGTCACGATAAATACATAATGCATTCCAAGTAAATACAATCATTATCACTACGGATGTCTATGCAAGTACGGAACAAGATCAAGCAAAGTCTGGCAGCGTTCAGTTGATTCATTTCCTTATATATATTTTTTTCAGTATGTTCATTTAATTTCCTTAATATTATTAGGCCATCTAAGAACATACTCTATTGATTATCAATCCATTTTCTGGTGTGAGAAGATCTAATTAATGGGAAACTCCCAACAATGAAGCTAGGGAATGGCAGATCCCAAAACACATTTAGAGTGCAAATGAATCACGCATCGATAGTATTTAACTATAGCCAAGGATAATATCAGCACGGAATCAACCTATGTACATGTGGGTTAGACATCTGGCCGAGTTTCATAAAATGCGAACTATAGTCAAAAGTGAAGTTACGATAGGCAAGATGGAAGTACAAAGAACACGGGAGAATTTTCACCATGGTGATCAATAGCATTAAGGTTCAACAGCAGAACAAGGCCACATCTGAAGCATGCAAGATTATTCTTGATGCACTTGGATGCATGAGATTACTATTTGCTTACCTGAATAAAGGCCCCGGGATTTGGGCATTTCTGCTTCTTTGATAATCTAAGCGTGCACTCTGCAGCAGTTACGCCATCTCTAAGAGCTACAGCTTTAAAGAGCTCCTGTAGGTTGATCCTATCAGTATTAGACAGCTCCGCCGTCATACCCACATCGATAAAAATAACATGAGGTTTAGCCTTGAAGATCTTTTTATTGGAACGCTTGCTACGAGCTACACGGACTAGGATGTTTCCAGGATGCATATCAGCGTGAACAAAATTGTCTACCTGTCAAAGAAGAGAACAATATCAGGAAAGGCCATATTGTTACAATAATCTCTCATCAGCAATAAGAATGGAAAAAGATTGTTCTATAAGCCCAGGTATGAGGAAAGAAATCAAATGCCAATAACTGCAATCCATATTCAATGTCATGAAAATGTGGCTATTCCAAATCATCGATGCAGGACATCACAAAGGAGCAGCGCGGTACAAAATATTTGATGAAACGGTATGGTAATAATACAAGTTGATAGCAGATACAAGGAGGATAAGAAAAAAATGGTCACCAGAAGCATCTTCAGTAGTGCATGAGTTCCAATGTGGGCAAGAGCACTTTTAATACGTTCATA
>JAOYMZ010000650.1:0-10014 GCA_025802335.1 Pinguicula primuliflora | reverse complement strand
TCGATTTAATTAAAACATATTAGATAAGGTTAATTTGGTCATAAAAATATTTAGATCTGAATATTATTACGGAAATGCCATGCTTATTTTTAAGAAGAAAAAAAAGCATCTCATGAGTTGCTTATTTTTAAGAAGAGAGAAGTTGTAAAAAAAAGCACAAACACTAGTACTTGTATTACGCAAAACACTCATTTTATTTAAAAAGGTGCATATAAGCACAATTAGAATCAAAAGCGCCTCACGCAAAACAGGCCTTTAATGTCATACTTTTTTTACTCCTTAAAGATAAGAATGACAATTTTATAATAATATCTAAATATAAATGGGGCAGGTTCTGGTGACATGATTTTATACATGCATTTTCGATTCCGGCCACTAGGATTGTCCGTTCACAGAATTGGACACATCGTTAGAAAGCTTATCATAGGAGATCATAAGTCTCATGTTTAGTTTCGGTTCCGGCGACTTCGTCGCCGGAATTTTCTAAAACCCTATTTATGACTACTTAACTTAAGGGGAAATGTGAACCCTCCGTTAAACGGTGATAACGTTGTCGGAATATCACAAAAACTTGAACATATTCAATTCTATGCATAAGCTTTCTAACGATGTGCCCAATTCCATCAACGGGCAACCCTAATAGCCGGAATTCAAAATCATGTCTAAAATCCTGTCACCGGATCCTGCATCAATATAAATATATTTCATAATTAAATTAACTTTATTCAATATATATTTTTTAATTTCTTCCATATTAATGAATGCTTATCAATAACCAAACAAACAAGAAAAACTCTATAACCAAAATCTCATAGTAACTCATGATGTTCATTTAACTCAAATGGAGAAAAGAAATCAAGACGTCTTTTTGGAGGAGCATGAAGAACTCAACCATCTTCCTCCTACGCCTCTAGTAGCATGCTACTACTTCCTTGATAAAAATGATTATGTTTATTTTTATGTCTGCCATCTACCGTGAGGAGACCGAAATCCCGAGTCTAAAATGGACAAAATCCAGTATGGGTCCATTAATTTTTTTTGATAATCATCATATCCAGAACTATTTTTGGTCCGATTAATTCATGAGATTCATGCAAAGCTACTCCTCCACATGTACCGGGTAAGTTTCGGGCCTTTGAACCTCGGTCGTGGCCCCAAAAAATTGTTTGCACCCAGTGGGGATCGAACCTGAAACCTCATCCCTCTTTGGAGACTTAAGTTACAAACTTCCACCACTGAGCTCTCTTGCTGCCACATTTACAAGTGATCGTGGACCATTAAAGTGTTGTTGCAATTCCTGCTGAAACCCTCCATCTTTCACGTCTTGACATTTACAGGTGATCGTGGACCATTAAAGAAGTGTTTTTGTTATTTTCGTAACATGATTTAAATTTAATTAAATGGATGAAATTTCTTTTAGTAATCTAATGTTAAGTTTGTTATATATATTTAAAATAAAATTTTAAACGATTATTCTTAAGTACTTGCGCAAAACACCACTACTTTTAGAAATAAGAAGAATTAGTAGAAAAGCAGATAAAAAAGTACTATAAAAATTGATAGTGTTTTTGCACAAAACAAGCATTTAAGGCCTGTTTTGCACAAGGCTTGTACTACTTCTTCTACTAATTCAACTCAAAGTTTGGAAAATACTGAAGAGCAGAAATCACATTCAGGTTACAACACCCTTTAGAGACTGGGTGAGGGTAAGGATGACAATTTGGACCCACCCCGTTGGCGGGTTCGGGGCAGGGGTGAGTGACCCGCCTCGGACTCGTCCCGCCCCTTAATTAAAATATAAATAATATATAAATATTTTTTACTTTTATTTTCAACTTTTTTATACTTAAACATCATTTTTTAATATTTTTTTCTAATTTTTTTTAAAATAATAATAAATTTACGGGTATGAGTCTGGTTTAACCCACCTCGGTCCGATGACCCATCCTTAGCCGGGCGGAATGGGTCTGGGTCGCCCAGCCATCCAGGTGGGACGGGTTCGGGTCCACCCCTAGGTCGGCGGGGCGGGTCTGGGGCAGCTCTGACCTGCCCCTCCCCGCCCCATTGTCATCCCTAGGCGAGGGAGGCGATACTCTGTTAGAATATTGCGTAGAAGATAGAAAGAACGTGATTTCAAGTTGTTATATAAGGAGACAGACCCAAAATTTTGGGCTTGAATGTGAATAAAATAAACCAATCTTACCTACCAAAAAAAACATGCAATTCGCTTTATCAAAACTTCTTCTTCCACAACGAGTTCAACAACAGGGTAAAACATAGCAACGCATTACTATGCATATATAATCTTGAAAATTTAGTAGCTAGACACTCGCTTCCCCACCCATAAATCTTCCCAAAACAATATGTTTCGCCCATCATCAACCCTGAGTATCCACAAATCTTGAAATCACTCTTTCGGTAATGTGTTCTTGATATCCTTCTACCACACAGACTAAGACCCCTCACTTCTCCTTCTGCCCCTCCTCCCTTCATCCCCTAAATTCCCTCAGTTTACCTACACTTAACTCTCAATGCTTCCTATATTTAGATCTCAGGACATCCTTCCATAGTTCTTCCTTACCACCAATTAACCTCCCTCCCCACTTTCCTAACCTCTCTCTATTAAACAATTCAACATTTTTAACTCAAATTCCTCCTTTTTGCTTAGGTTTTGTTATCTTTTACCATGAATAAACACATTTTCTTGTGATCCTGAGAATTCTCCCAAAAGAAGCCATGTTGAATACTTTTTATAAGGTTAATAACGAGCCTAGAGGCCTTAAGATATAAGAAGTATTAACATGGTAATGATGAAAGAACATAATTAATGAGACTGACTTCCCAGCTTTACTTTTCTAGATTTTCGATTTTCTTCACAGTCTTTCCAAAACAGGTGCCCATGTAGTCTTGTGTCATGGAATTGCACCCCTTGAGGTATCCCCGTGTCCAACCAAATTGATAAACGATATGTCTACTATGCACGAACTCGACCATATCAAGAAAAATGATGGTCCCGTCGTACGTCCATAGCATACGATCATTAGGTTGAATACGACTCATCTCTTCTTCTGTATATGGGGTGGAATTAAACTGCAAATCAATATAAAAATCAAAATTAAACGTATAATTTATAATAAAATGAAGGCTCATAGATAATAAAAATAAGATTATACCTGATAGGCCCCAACGACATCAAAGGACGATCGCAACAATCGAACTCGGTGTGACCCAACACTTCCACTGTTCATCCATGTCAAAAATCGATTCCCGAATACATCAGGAATATGTCCACGTCTTCGATATATGTGAGGCAGAATGATCCTACCAGCAGTCGGCGCAATGGTTCAGAAGCGTGAATATCCCCATATTTGCAACAATTTAATTGCGTCGCCCACATTCTTGTAGTTATCCACATGAGTCCTGCACAGGTTGTTGTACAGGCAACACAATAACACACTCCCCCAGCTCTACATGAGTATCCTCGATAAATCCACTATATACAACAACAAGTCCAGGGGTATCCTATACCCTCTACGATCCGAAAACATAAGGCCGCCCAAAATCAGGGCTAAGATACCCCGAGCATAATACTGTACAGCTAATTCATCACTATTTTCATTTATCTATATTAATTTAAAATATCACCCTATCATGGAAGACTTCATCATACCTTCGGAAATATCCTCAACACCAACCTCGATTCCGTAGAACTGCTCCATATGCTGCTGGATGCTAGTTAAAGACTATGACAGACCTGTATCTTACAACCCAGAAACGGCCAACCCATTAATTTGGAGTTACCATATCGTAGAAATATTATGTAACGTGATTGTACACTCCCCGAATGACATCCAAAATGTGTGCGTGCGAATGTGTCATCGATCAATCAGAGTCGTCACAAAATGACAATCTATCTGCATAGAACAACTTTGATATACTTCCCAAAACCCAGCAACAACTATATAATTAATAACCTGATGATGCAAATTAAGAAGGCAAAGCCATTTATCGCGATGTCTGCAATTTACTATAGCATCAACACTTATTTCACCTCTTAAACTATGTGTACTTCTATGATTCTCCAAATCTCCGATAACATCCTGAGAATCGGGGCAATACAAATTGGGACGCTGGATCTCATCTTAACTATAACTCATATTGATATCCAATATATTGTAATATAAGAATAATGCATAAATTTAATGACAATAATTAATATTCGCGTAATTAACAAATTTAACTATATATAAAAATTACCTTAATTTTGAAAAGCTTTTTTGTACCTCTGCTCGATCCGCTACTGTCGAAAAGGCTCTTCTCTGCCAATTGAAGATATGAGATTTTTGTTGTGGTGGTAAAAGACGAAGGAAGGGGACCAAATTTATAGTAGATGCCGCGCTGAAGCCTTCAACACGCCCTCTATTTATTTCCTGCGCTGAAGCCACGTTGCACGACAAATCTATTGTGCTGAAGTAATCCGCGCTGAAAGCTTAAGCGCTGAAGTAATCCGCGGCGGATGCTAATCCGTATTGAAGGCTTCAGCACAAAGTCCTTAATGAGTGCAATGTCCTTCGGCGCTGAAGACTTTAGCGCAGTAGTATAATTTAGCAACTATAACATACTGAGATAACACATTGAAAAATTTACTAAATATTTGGGCTTTCATTGCTAAAAAGCGAAATATTTCCATGCAGTTTCCTTTGAAGCGTCTGGCTATCCGGCCCCTTTCCATTTCCATCACCCGCGTGCCTTCATCAATCTTCATACGTCACCCTCAAAGAGATTCATTCCGAACCAAAAAAAAATGGGATTGACAGAGTTATTCAATCGGAAACAGAAACGGAGCGTGGGGCTTGTGATCGCATCAACCCACCAGACACCCGTAAACTCGAGATCAGCCTCCGTCAACTCGCGGGCACAGATTGAGGAAGAGTTGGAACAGGTGTTCAAGAAATTTGACGTCAATGGTGACGGAAAGATCTCCGCGTCGGAATTGGGTGCGATTCTGGGCAGCCTCGGACAGACGCCGGGGGAAGAAGAGCTCAATTCCATGATCGCGGAGGTGGACTCAGATGGAGACGGATTCATCGATCTCAAGGAATTCGTCGAGCTCAACACCAAGGACGTCGATTACGACGAGGTGCTGGAGAATCTGAAGGATGCCTTCCAGGTGTTTGATATTGATAAGAATGGTTCCATCTCTGCCGAGGAGTTGCAGGATGTGCTGCAGAGTCTGGGGGAGGAATGCACGTTGGCAGAGTGCAGGAAGATGATAAGTGGGGTGGATTCAGATGGGAATGGGTTGATAAGTTTTGATGAGTTTAAGGTCATGATGATGTTGGGTTCAAGGTTTGACGCCATGGATCCAAAGAATGCTTGATTCCTTTTGATTCCTGTTAAATGGTGCTTTTATGAAATAGGAATAGTCAAGATTTATACATCTCTGCCCAACCACTGTATGTACAGACCAATTTTTTTTTGGGTGCAGATCTTATGATCCGAATACTCACTATGGCAATAATAGATTTCGGCACGATATGGCAAAATTCGGCACCATAAGGTCTGCACCAGAAAAAAATTATTGGTTTACCAGAATTTCGTGCAGGCTGTAGGTCATGACTACTAAAACCATCAGTATTCAGATATATAGTTAGTTGATTAGTTCATCTATGATTCTGCAGAGGATTGGCTACGAGAATTTCCTGCACTGCTGTCTCTCTACCCGTATTTTTTTTTCTTTCTTCTGCATATAAAATGAGGTCATCCCTTGGTTTTATCCTCATTAAATGGTGTTTCGGTGCAGAGTAGATATATATGTACAAGGTTATTGTATTTTCACGTATCAAATGTACAGGAATGATGAGCAGCAAGTGTTATTTAAAAGAAAAGAACAATGTATATGGACAGCAATATTATATGTATGAGTTAGAATCGAATACAATCGTATGATATGAATCTTGGATCGCAGGAATCTGATTAACAGACAATATGATGTTTGAGGAGAGATTACCAAGTATGAATTGGTAAATTAAGGCATGTTAAAGTGGGCCTAATTTAACTCAGCTGACAAGAAATCTATGATATCAGCTATCTCTGATGCTTTTATGATGGCGGATGGCTGTGAATTCCTACCAAAGACTATCAGTCATGACACTTACCAGCACCGTAAGTATTGCAAGGTAAAGAAACTCGGTTAGTCTTGGATAACAATGCCTATACTGGGCCGAACCTCCATAGGCCCCCTACCCATGGGTATAACACTCTGAACTCCCCTCCGGAAATAAATTCGGTTCTGATACCATGTTAGAAAATGGAACCATCTCTCTGGGCTCGGGTCTCGTGTACGCAGGTGCGCATGTGAGCCAACTTAAATAGGAATATGAGTCACTCTTATTAAAACTTTGTACCCGAGATAATAGATTGTAGCACCACATTACTATTTAAGTTGGTTGATAATTATTTCTCCAAACTTTGTGGGATTAATTTTATTAGGAAGGTGGGTTACCCTCATTAAAATCATAAACTTATGGTGATTGAGTGCAACCCACAATCCTATTTATATTAGTCCATTGTGATTTGTCTAACCGATGTAAGACGAAAACAAACCCCCATCTCTTTGGACTCAGGTTTCGAATGCGCAGGTGCGCGTGTGTGCCAATTTAAATAAAAAAATGTGGGCTACTCCCATTAAAACGTTGAGCCTAATGTAATAGATAGTAGCACCACATTACCATTTAAGTTTGGGTGATAATTATTTCTCCAATCGGTATGGGACATTCAAACACTTCCCTCAAGTCCAACTAAGTAAATCCTGTTGGATTTGGATAACAATGCCCATATTGGGCCGAACCTCCATGGGCTCCCCATCCATGGATATAATACTCTGGACTCCTATCTGGAATCAAACTCGGGCCTCGAACTGCCTGCTCTGATATCATGTTAGTAAATAGATTCGCCTCTCTGGGGGTGCGCGTGTGAGCCAACTTAAATAGGAAGATGGATCACTCCATTAAAATCTTGGGTCCAAAGTAATACATTGTAGCAACACATTACTATTTAATTTGGTTGATAATTATTTCTCCAATCTATGTGGGATTAATTTTATTAGGAAGGTGGTCTACCCTCATTAAAATTATAACTTTATGGTGAATGATTGTAGCACACAATACTATTAATATTAAAAATTGACCAGACCCTAATCTAGGCTTGGGCCTCGTGTGTGCAGGTGTGTGATCCAACTTAAATAGGAAGATGTGGGCTAATTTTATTAAAATCTTAATCGCAAAGTAATAGATTGTACCATCACATTACTGTTTAAGTTAGTTGATGATTTTTTTCTCTAATCATTATTTTGTGACAACATTCTAATGTGTTGTGTCCAACAAGACATTGGAAACGGCAGATTATAGTTCACTGACTGCCCCACTTCCAATCAGAAAGCCAATTGTTCTCTTTGATAACACGTGCAATTTCAATTAATGGCTGAATCTGAAACTCTTGAGGAAGTTGCGAAAATTTTCTGGTATATATCGTTATGACCAGATTAAATTTTCGTTAGGTCCAGGATGGAAAAATGGAAAATCTGTTCAGATTCAATGTCATTCTCAAGAAATCTCACCTCCAGATTTTCTCAATGTCATTCTCAAGAAATCTCACCTCCAAATTTTCGTTTGCGATTCTGAACAATTGAACCTCATCACCTTAGGTTTCCAAATCATTTTAGTTTATGCAAATCTGAATTTTTCTCAAAAAGTTACGCACCTCTGAAGTCACAGATGTCATGACTGAAACCAGTTTTCTGAAACATGTTTACCTTGCTCCCTGTGGATTCTGACCCTTGCTCATGCATTGTATTATAACTTGACCGTGTACACTTTGCACGACCCCATCAGAGAACTCAATCGTGAATGCAAAAGAGAGAAGATTTTCATTAATCAAAAGCATAAAGGTTCATTACAGAACAGAACTATTTAAAGACTTGCAGGAGGTAATTTTTTTTTGGTAGGTTGCAGGAGTTAATTCTCAACGGCTACAAGGTGCTATAATTAAAGAAATCTGCAACGGTCCTTTCCATTTCACACTTGCGGCCTTGATTCCCTTATCCCACCTTTATTGCGCCTTTCATACATGATCATTGGAGGATTGCACACTTCACGCTCTGTCCGGGGCCCAGGGTCCTTGCCAATTTCCTGCTCAATGCTGCGTCCCGTGACAGAGTTTTGCTGTGAAATGAAAATTTGAGAAGTTGAAGTGGTTCTACGCATTCTGTGAAAGGGAATTTAATTGAGTGTTTAACATTTGGTCAAATTAGCGGTCTTATTTTCTATGGGTTGAATAGTGAAGAGGGGATCGTCGGGATAAATGCATTTAAATTATTTATGTTGGATAATTAGTTAGCCATTCTAAGTTCATTTTTTTCCTTTTCCTGTTAGTATTAGATTCTTCTTCTATGTCCCTTATATTTTGTAATTGCTTTATTCATTCCTTATTTTAATTCTTATATATGCAGAGATTTTATTAGAATGCCATGGTGTGGGAATTAGATGAAATCATATTTTTTTTGATAAGTAAATAACTTTTATTAACTAAAAGTATTATTTACAGTGTACAATTTACATCTCCCCTTCTGCAGCAAATCGAACCAGTGCCCAATTAGAGAATTCTGCAGAAGCTCCTCTCCGAGAATCAACTTCTCTGCAAGCAGTACATGGGCAATCGGCTCCACTCCTCAAAACTCATTCCTGGGATCATCATGCCATGGGCTTTGAATATCTGCCACAAATTCATTTGAATCATGTCAACTGCAGCATTGGGTGAGAAGGGCTTTGCCTTGAATCTTCTCATTTCTCATTTTCCATATTGTCCAACACGTCTCTTGCCAGCTTGCATTGAGTATATGCTTGTTCCATGTGCGTTCCGCCAGATGCATATGCTGGAGTAGATGGTATGGAATTGTTGGAGCCATGGCGGTCTGTACACCAAGCCAGCGGTAAATTGCATACCAGATTTCTCTCACTTCTTTAAATTGTATGAATAGATGGTCTGCACTTTCTGATATATCTTCACATAATGCGCATTCAGTGGTAGGGAGAGCTGCACCTCGGGCAGATAAGTTTTCTTTCGTCGGGAGTTTATCCTGGATCAACTGCCATGTAAAACAGCATATTTTGGAAGGAATGTTTTTATTCCAGGCGTTACTTGCTCTGGCATCTGCTTCTCTCTGATTCCAAATGTCGTTCATGAGCTTAAGATATACTGATTTTGTATTATACTCACTCATTTCAGGTGCAATTAATCCCCAGGAATCCTCTTCATTTGTCTATGGCGGGGCAGTACTAATCAAATGATGGAGATGCTGCAACTGGAGAATGGCATCTGGATTTAGCTCATGTGTCCAGGGCCAGTTCCACGACCAACCATCCAATGTATATCCAGTGTAGACGAAATCAGATTAGCTCATTGCTTGTGGTCTTAGGTGCAATCATGCTTCTTTGTCTTCTCACATCACCCATATACTAATGTTACCTACTTCATTGTTATTAGTACTATTTAGTAAGTATAGTAATTCGTACAAAAAATGTAAGTAATAGTAATTAACATAGAGTGTTTCACCTTCTTGGTGTTCTTTGACTTGTAAATTGCTACTTGCCCACTGTGTTGTTGCACTTGGAGATGTGCAGGATTTATACCCGGTAGATGGCAAAAGCATAGACAGACTGCTTCTCCCCTCATACATCTAAAATCATATCACGGAAAATAGATGGTAAAAGTATAAATTGTTATTTTTAATCTTTGGAGGGTAGATAATCAATATTTTTGTCATGTTCTATCGCATCATCCAAAGTCATTACACTTCGGGTGTGTTTTGTACCTCTACTTGATTTTTACTTTTACTTCTCATTTTCATTCTGCTTCTCCTTCTCATTTTTTCGGTAGGAGCCTCAACCTTCCTACAGAAAAAATGACTTTTTGGGGGTGAAAAAAGGAGAATGAAAATGAGAAGTAGAGTTCTAA
>JAOYMZ010000648.1:0-10014 GCA_025802335.1 Pinguicula primuliflora | reverse complement strand
AACTGGATGAAATTGGGAATTCTCAGGCGATGCCATGGAAAATTAAGCGAATCTGGCCGATCATTTGGCAACAAATGCTGTGGGAGATCTGGAGAATGCGGAATGCGACAATCTTTCGCCAAGAGCAGCCGGAATCAGAGAGAGTGGTCGAGCAAGTTCAGCTGCGAACTTGGCTGATTCTCCGCGCAAACAAAAAAATGGGCCTACAATGTGGGCTTCTGGATTGGTGCAACAACTTATAGAATGTAGAGCCCAATAATTGTGATAAGGTGGGGAGAATAGAGATGTACAAATATACACATGTAAATAGTCAGTAATAAAATTACTCACTTATCCAAAAAATAATTCTAGTTTTTTATTTTTAAAATAAATTCTAGTCATAAGTACAAACAATTGTATCGATGAAAATTATAATTTAGTTTATTGTACATGGTCAGAGTGACCTAATAGATGAAAAACACATACTCAAAAGACCAAATGAGGTGGTTGATGATTTTATTGACATTTTTCTTTTTCTATAGTTAGATAATCTTTAATTAGGGTCTCATGCAGTGTTCAAGATGGCTATGGCCACCCCGATGGCGGCTAGACATCGCCTAGGCGATCGCCACCCGCAAGCCACACCGCTTTTGGCTTGGGTATCTTTTGGGCTTCCAGTGCGGCAGGGCAGCTTTCCACGAGGCCTGGACTGCATATAGAGAGAGGCAAACGGTTCGGGCTAAACGAGTTTTCGTCCGGACCGGATCCGTTTAGCCCATTTTCGAAAACACGCGGATACGGGCGGTTTGGGTTTTGAAAACAGGCAGCCCGGGCTTTAAACGTTTAACAAAACAGGCGGTCCAGTTTTCTAAAACTGAAAACGGGCGGATACGGGCGGGACCCGTATAACCCGTATTTATAATTAAATATTTTTAAATAATTTTTTATATAAATAAATGGGCAGAAACGGGTAAAACGGACGGGCCAAACGGGTAAAATGGGTTAAAATAAAACGGGTAAAATGGATTAAACGGTTAAATTAATTATTTTAATAAAAAACGGGCGGATACGAGAGGAAATAAGCTTAACCCGTTTCCGCCCGTTTAAGCCCGTTTCCGTCCGTTTGAAAACGGTCCGGCCCGGACTGAAAAAAAAATGGGCAGTCTTCAGCCCGCCCGTTTTCGAAAACGGTCCGGTCCGGTCCGGTCCAGGCAGACACGGACCATTTTTTAAAACGGGTGGGCGGATTTTAGCCCGCCCGCCTGGATGCCTCTCTCTAACTGCATCTAAGAGTGCCTAGGAGGTCAGCTAAGGCAAAAATTCACGAAATATATTGTGTTGATTTTTTAGACACTTTAAAATATCGTATCTTGATTGCTCGATTAACTATTTTAGATGATGTTTTTTTTGTTTGGGGTAGAAAAAAAGACTTGTACCCCGCTGGTAGCTTTGACAACGAGCACCATCAAATTCACGAAAAATAAATCCAACTATATCAACTTTAAATTTGTCAGATCGGTGACAACTTTAAAGCACATAAATACGTGGTAAACAATCTCGAATTTGATGGTTATAAATACCGTAAGACTCGCCTCAGTGCTGACTTCAAACTGGTGATGTCCGTCCGCACCACTCGTATGGTGTCTGATTATTCCATTGGAAGGGGGTGATTTGATTGTGCTTAATCTATTATTTTTAATATATTTATAAATTTTGAAGGCATATAAGATCTTGATCCGTGAAGGATCTTAATTTAATTTGGGAACAATGTTGATGATGAGCAATAATGCGGTAGACCTGTACCCCGCCCATTCATCCACCACCATCATCCCACACAAGGTTTCCTCCCAATCCTTTGTTGCCCTTCGGTCACCAGTATGTCACAACTGCTTGATTCACCTAGAAACAATGGCCTTGAGTCTCTTCCCACCCAAAATCTCATCTTATGTTATAAGGAGCATGACTCCTCATCATGTCATTCTTTTCAAAATCATCAAACATACTTGTTTGTCATTTTTCATCTTCTCACACGTGTACCATTTGAGACTGTTCGACCTGTCCGAACAGTCAGATATCTGGACGACTGACTTCCATGTTATTTGTATATGAGACAAAGTCGTTTTATATTAATTGACATTAAAAAATACATGAAACGACGTCGTTTTTTTATACAAATAGTATGAAACGACGTCGATTAATATACCATACATAATTAAATATAAAAAGAGTAATAGCTTGCATTACCGTTTAATTAATAAAAAATTAAAATGGGTGGTTCAGATTTGAATAATTATTAAATTAGCGGGTTATTTTTGAGTTTCGGAAAAGTAGTTTGAGCTGAGAAAAAAATGGAGAACAGCAACAGGCTAACGGGTGAGTCGGCAACTACTGGAATCCCCACCAAAAGGGCAGAGCTGTCCTTTCCACATCGGCGAACGGAAAAGTAGAAAGTGAAATTAAAGGCCGAAATAAATTTTCATTTTTCCTCCACCACATACCCCTGCATTTTACTTCTTTTCATCCCCTTCACCTTCTCTCTCCTCTCTCTCTCTGTAACCCCATTTGCCCGTTGGACATCACGAACCCTCTGCCTGCCTGTTCTCTCTCTCTCTTGCCGCTCCGGTTCACACACATTGTCAAACAATGCACTGCTTTTGATTTGCACTAACATGAGTAGGGGGAGAGGGGGGAATATTGGATTCTAGGAAGCCGGGTATGAATCCTACTTCTGCAGACCCAACACTGCAGCTACCGCAGCCGCCGCAGCTGCAGCCACCGCGGTCATCATTCAGCTGCGACAGACACCCAGCAGAGCAGTTCACTGGATTCTGCCCATCTTGTCTCTGCGAGCGTCTTACTTCTCTTGATAACTCATCTTCAAACACACCTTCCTCTTCACGACGGGCCTCTTCCGCCTCCGCAGCAGCAGCGGCGGCCATTAAATCGCTGTTCTCCGGGAACTCCAAAACCAACTACTTCCCACCTCCCCAGCCGCCTCCAAAAGCCCAGAAACCCACTGCATTTTCCCCACACCTACGTCGAACCAAGTCATTTTCTGCCTCAAAGAACGAAGCTCTGGGACTGGTTTTCGAGCCACATAGAAAATCTTGCGATGTTAGGGTGAGGAGTACACTTTGGTCTCTCTTTTCGCTCGACGACGAGAACAAGAGTGGTGGTGATGGTTCCAATACTAAAACCCCCTTCCCTGCAGCTACTGCTGCCGATTCGTCTCTAACACACTACCAAAATTGTCAAAAGATCGCCGAATCTTCTGTAGCCAGTAGGGCCGTTTTCGAGGATACGGAAACTGAGCTGGATTTTAGAGATCCTGATGATGTTGCGTGTGATGATGATGATGGTGGTTGTGACGGTGATGAAATAAGGTCTATTGGAGATTTGGAGAATTTGACAAGTGCCTTTGGAGTTGAGGTGAATACTGAGGAGATCGTGGAGGGGGAGGAGGTTGCCAGTGTTAGCAATTTGAAGCCTATGAAGGACCATATTGATCTTCAGTCTCAGGAGAAGAAAAATCCAGGAGGAGGAGGGCTTTGGGCAGCAGCATCCGTTTTTACCAAGAAATGGCAAAAGTGGAGACGGAAGCAGAAGATGAAGAAGCAGAATAATAATGTCTGTACATTTGCTACGTTGCCTGTGGAAAAACCCATTTCTCGTCAGTACAGGGAGACTCAGTCTGAGATAGCTGATTATGGTTTTGGAAGGAGATCCTGCGATACGGATCCCAGATTTTCACTTGATGCAGGTAGATTTTCTCTGGATGGTGGCAGGATCAGCATTGATGGCCCAAGGTATTCATTCGAGGAGCCTCGAGCTTCTTGGGATGGTTATCTGATAGGGGGGAGGAGTTTTACAAGAATGGCGGCACCGGCACCTATGGTTTCTGTGATGGAGGATGTCCCACCGTCATCTAACATTGCACGATCAGATATGCAAATACCAGTAGAGGAGATGGATGGCTTACCCGGAAATACGGCACAGACTAGAGAGTATTACTCAGATTCTTCTTCCTCAAGGAGGAGGAAGAGTCTTGATAGGTCCACTTCCATCAGGAAGACTGCAGCTGCAGTTGTAGCTGAGATTGATGAACTCAAGACTGCAGTATCAAACGCTAATATTTCACCCACCAGTGCCAGTGCAGATTCTTTTCATAAGGCAGCAAAAGTGCAGGTTGTAGGGGAAAGAGAATCACGGGATTCAAACTCAAACTCTTTAATGGATGATTGCTCTGAGACTTTCGAGTTTGGCAGTGGACATCGGGGGGATGGTAGTTGTCCTCCTGTTACAAGAAATGTAGAGAAAAAGGAGTCGAGAAAGTCGAGGGGATGGAGCTGGAGAATATGGGGTTTTATACATCGGCGTCATAAATACGAGGAGGAGGAAGAGGAGGAGAAATGCAGTAGAGTCAATGGAGTTGGAAGATCATATTCCGAATCTTGGCAGGACTCGAGGACAGAACGGAATGGAGATGCAAGAGTAGGAGGTCTTCATAATAGAAACCTGTTCAGAAGTAATAGCAGCGTTAGCTGGAGAAGTGGTCATCAAATAGGCGGATCATTTGGTGGGAGTGCAAGGAGATCAGTTGCAGAAGTAAATGATCACCACCACTCTCAGTCTCTGGGGAGGAAGAGAAGAGAAGAGGTGGTGTTGGAGAAGAATCGAAGTGCCAGGTATTCCCCAAACCACTTCGACAACGGACTCCTCCGGTTCTACCTAGCACCGATGAGGAGCAGCAGCCGGAAAGGAGGAGGAGGAGGAGGAGGAACCAGCAAAATTAAGCCCAACAGCTCACACTCGATTGCAAGAAGTGTCCTCAGGTTGTACTGAGATGAGAGACACTGAACACAAATCTCCTCCTCAGGTTTCCTACATTTGCTGGATTTGTTGTGTCCTAGGTAGCAGCATATCCCAAAATGGATGTAGTTGTTTGCAATGCATTTATCCTATTCCTTAATAATGAATGGCAAGAATTTTGTGCTCGTTTCTTACATTCTTCTACTGTCCTCACTTAGAGTTCATGACAATCCTGTCCCAAGTCATGAAAAGAAATTATTTTTTCTGATTACTGATTATGCATTAGAGAGAGGAGTTGAAAGATGGGAGTGGATCATCCAATACCCACATCCACTTGGAATAGAAAAGCCAAGTCATGATGTGAAAGATTGATAATTGGGCAGATTTGTCTCCCGGAATCCAGAAGATGTTGGATGGGATCAAAAGGGTTTGGGAATGTTTCCTTCATAGTCAGAAAAGATACTGTTCCTTGTTTTTGCTGTCTTGATCAATAAAATAAAATGCAATTTCAGAGTTGGTAATTAGAATCAAGAAATCATCCCCAAATAGCAAATAAATAAATGCATTGAAATCATGTGAAATTTCAAGGTGTTCAGTCTTATATGTACCGTCTGTGTATAGCTACAATCTCACCCATCAGATTAATATATGTTTGTGTGTGTTTGAGTGATGCAATTGCAATTGTGATTGTACACAAGCTGTACATATAGGGTTGTACACCTGAAAATAACTCATGAAATCAACTAGGTTGGAAAGAAATATCCAAATCAGCAGCTAAATGATCATAAGTAAAAGTTCTTCTCCAGCTTCAGTTTGTTTCCCAGCAGAAGCTGTCTGTCATCAACGAGTTACCTGATCAACTTTCTTGTAAGTAAACCTTTTTGCAATCCAGAGGTAGATGACGAAGTTGATAAAGCTCAGGGCGGCGAGGAGCCAATAGAAGTAATCCAGATGTCCTCTGTTGAGATTATCAGGGATCCAACCAAGCTTCCCGTTTCTCGTGGTAACTTTTGTGACAATGATCACCAGGACTGTGCTCAAATAATTCCCCAGAGCATTGGTCGTCAGAGAAAGGGCTGAGCACAAGCTTCTCATGGCATCAGGGGCTTGATCGTAAAAGAACTCCAGCTGGCCAACGAATGTGAAAACCTCCGCACATCCAACCAGAAAGTATTGGGGGACTTGCCAGAAGATGGAAATGGGTATGGTTTCCAGATCGTAGTAGTCATTCTCCCTCACATAATTGAGCCGGAACACTTCCAACGCGCCGGCAACAATCATTGCGAAAATGGATAGAACGAGCCCTACTCCCATCCGTTGGAGCTGCGTGAATCCGCTCCTATGTCCCGTGTATTTTCTAGCAATGGGCACAATCACTCGGTCGTATACCGGTGTCCAAAAGATGACGCTTAGAGTGTCGAAAAGTGATAAGGATGCAGCTGGGATCTTGAAGTTGGGGCCCATATGTTGGTCCATGGTATCACCTTGGATAACAAACATAGTGCTCATTTGGCTGTACACCGTCGAAAAGACGATACCAGAAGCCCAGATGGGTAGAATACGGATGATGCACTTCAACTCTTCGACTTGTGTTACACTGCACAGCCTCCATGAACTTATGTTGTCTTTGATATTATCAGATTCTGTTACCACTGCAGCTTTATCAAGGTACCTACAACAATACAAATTTGAACATATATACGATATATCCTGCTAAATGCTAATAGCTTGTAAAAGAAAGATTCAAAGAAAAACATGGATTTTTCATAAACATACTTCAATTTATCTGTGTGCTCAAGCTTCCGGCTTCCTTTGATGTTGGATTCCGCATCGTTCGTTCCATAGAGAAGAGAATTATCAGCAGGAACTGTAACTCCATGTTTTCTCAAGGATGCTACCAGAACTTGAGCAATTCGTGTCAGGGGACTTCCTCCAGGTTTTTGTAGCCGATACACATTACGTCCGAACAAGAAGAATGCAACCGCAACACCCATAGCAACAGCTGGAACTCCAAAACCCCAGCCCCAACCCACATTCATTTGTATCCACACGAGTACTGAAGAAGCAATCATAGCACCAATATTTATTGATAGATAGAACCAATTGAAGAATGAACTCTTCTTTTTCTTCTCCTTTTCATCACTATCATCGAATTGGTCTGCACCAAATGAGGAGACACACGGTTTAATTCCTCCAGTACCTAATGCAATGAGGTATAAGGCAACAAAGAAGATGGCAGTTTGTGATCCGGTAGGGTGGCACCCATTTTTATCACATTCCGGCTTCAGGCCATGGACTGAGGCAGTCAGTGTTAGTAATGTCATACCCTGCAACAAGGAACAGTATGCATCACTTATTCTATACTTCTTGTTGAATTGAATACGATTAACTCCTGGATATCACTTATTATGTCAAATATAAGTTACCGGTAGGCCTTACCACAACATAGATAGCACAGAAAACTGCAATGGTCAAATATCTTCCAAAGTATGCATCAGCTAGAAAAGCACCAATCAGAGGAGTGAAGTAGCAGGTTCCGGACCAATTTGTGACATTGGCTGATGCAGTTGCATTTTCTTGGTCAAAACGTATCCTAAGATAATTCACCAAATTGGTGCTCATGCCATAGTATGCCAATCTCTCGCAGCACTCGGTTACTGGCGAGGCACGGAAAAAAATGAACTAATTCATCATCGGTGCTAAATAAAACACACAACACAACCGATACCAATCAATGTAGACAAATAATTACCGAGTATGAAGCGGCATGCCTTCCAGTTTCCAGTTTTCTCCTTATTGGCAGGCTGGTTATGGACAGTTACGGTTCCATCTTTAGTGAAGACATCTTCTTCTTCTTCTCCTCCTCCCAGTTCAGGATCTTGGAGTCCTTTCATCAGTTTCTATTTTTCTCGGATTTCACTCTTGTTTCGACTTGAGAGGTACACCTGTAATGTAACTTCAAAGATTGATAACAAGTCAGTTACTTGTAACTTCAGCACAAATACTCATTGCTCTCTACCTAGCAGAATTGGAATCATTCATAATCATCAATGATAAAACATAGTATACAGTTCTTTTAACATTATACTTGAGAGCTAGTGGTTATGAGAGTGACAATCGCATTCATACCTATTCAAATCCCGACATTACCCAACAAAAAAAATACTTGACAGCAAGTGCAAGAGCCGGTCATTACGATTGGCACAAGGAATGCGAAATTGAACCTATAAAATTTAACTTTCTTAGCAAGTACAGCAGGAACCTGTTCCTCCAGAACAACCATATGTGTCAATTGACACAGTGATAGACCAAATGAATCAGCAAAAACAGTCTTCATATAAAAACTGACATATGAAGTAAATATCTGATTACAATCGATTGCTAGCAAGTTTATCATCGAAGACATTATGATTATAACACAGAATTGTTTCCGGGATACATTGGAGAATGTGAATCCATGTCTCAGAAGAACAAAAGCGGAATCAGATTATTATACCAGAGAAGTGTGTAACTAACGGGCTACTACAGTGGATTATGTAAATCTGGCAAAGATGATATTGAAAAACAGCAAAACAGAACAACCCATACAAGAAAAATATCAGCTTGGATGAAATTGCATGTAGTTGTGTTATGTAATGTATCCCCGTGGTTGATCAGAGGAATCTGTTCTGTTGAATAAGATGCTTACTGAATCCATGGGGATATTTATAGAATATGGAAACGTGAGAGGAATGGCAACTGGCAGCGGTTACAGACTACCCTAATTTTGGGAAGAAGCCGGGTGATACAGCTAGAGAGGAGGAAGTAATTGGTCCTCGTGGGTCTTATCATTACTATGGTAACATTTTATTTAATATGCCGAATCTTTATATAAGTTTACATATATCAATACATATTTATAGGGTAAACTTCGTATGCCCAGTCCTTGCGTGTTCAGTCCGTACTTATATTTTCGTAGCATCATTCGTTTTCGAAATTGGTCGCACCATTGGAAAGCTTATACATTCTAGATGAAAATCCCCATGCTTTGCTCCGGTTTTCGGCGACGAAATTTCTAAAACCATATTTAGAACTACTTAACCCAAGGAGATTCATAACTCTCCGGTGATAACGTCGTCGAAACTGGACCAAAGCATGTGAATTTTCATCTGCAATGTATAAGCTTTCCAATAGTGCGATCAATTTCGAAAACGGATGGTGCTACGAAAAGTTGAATACGGACTGAGTACGAGCATATGAAGATTTCTGCATATTTATAATTTCAACAATTGTCTTCATTTACCATAGAAATTGGACACTTCTTACAATCGAACTTACCACTTCATGACTATGGGTTAGCGACTCTATTCGAGAAGGCGGTCGTCTAAGCCGTTTAGACGCCGACAAGGTGTTAGGATGTCGCCCTCTGCCTGCCCGAATTTCCGCTTAGACCGCTTATAAGCCCGTTTAGACGTCCGCATAAGCACTGAGCGGCCTCTGTCCTCTTAGGATTTGCCTTGCACTTTCTCGAACTCTGGTTAGAGATATTGTGATTCTTTCATATATCCTCCGAGCATCATATCCTACCGGATCCAGTTTTTGGTATTCTTTTGTTTGTTTTATGGCCAAATGTTACACTGATTCTGTAAATATAAAAAAAAGATTCTATAAATATCTTATAGTGTAAAAATATAATTATTATAATATTGATCGAACAAAGGGATGCCGAAGGGGTTTTCCTTGATGCTTATCAGTATAGTTGTACAATATTTTCTTCTGTACAATATTTTCTTATAATATAAAATGATAACTTACCTATGAAAAAAAAATATTGATCTAACAATAACAATCACCTAAAACAATTTTGAAGAGCAATATCTAACTAGGCCTATCCAAAATTTATCGTCGGTACCGGTACGACCGGTACCGGTACGACCGGTACCGGTACGACCGGTACCGGTACCCGATGTCGGAACCGGTACGACCGGTACCGACACCGGTACCCGATGTCGGTACCGGTTGTCTAGCCGGTACCCGATGTCGGTACCGGTTGTCTAGCCGGTACCCGATGTCGGTACCGGTTGTCTAGCCGGTACCGGTTGTCTAGCCGGTACCCGATGTCGGTACCGGTTGTCTAGCCGGTACCCGATGTCGGTACCGGTTGTCTAGCCGGTACCGGTTGTCTAGCCGGTACCCGATGTCGGTACCGGTTGTCTAGCCGGTACCCGATGTCGGTACCGGTTGTCT
>JAOYMZ010000647.1:0-10014 GCA_025802335.1 Pinguicula primuliflora | reverse complement strand
GATATAAAACGGTCAATAATAAATTTCGGCACCATAGTGAGTGTTCGGCACCATAAGGTCTGTACTAGAAAAAAATTCGAGCAAAAGCTGTTTTAATCTATAATGCAAAAGCAGGTGAGGGCATGCTTATGCGGTGGAAAAGCAGGCGGTTTCATTTTTTAAAATAAACGAAATACATATGTAAGACCATATTATCCTTGAAAATTATTTATATTATTAAAATATACCATTTTAATAGAATTGGAAATGTAAAATTAAACTTTCCTTATATAAATATAAAAAAAATTAAAAATATTAGCAAACACTACTATTAGATTTTTTCGGTATCATCACAGTTTTTACAAACACACACCATTTTTTCACAAATCACTTTTTTTTAATTTTCTCCATTGAAAACTTCTTTAAAAAGTAGAAGCATTTACATATACACTAATAACAAATGGAGTGGTTGATGGATGACTTATAACGTTGACCAGTGATTCAGGAGGTGACTTAACGAGAGATGATAAGATGTTTTTAGACTGGTTTTGTAAATTTTAGTAATTTTTATAAAATGACATAAATAATATTATTTTATATTATTATATTTTTTAATAATATTTTATATCACAATTATTTTTAAATAAATAAATATTTTTAATTTTTATAGTTTTAATTCATTGTTTAAATAAATTATTATTATTTTTAATTATTATTGTTTTTAGTTATTATTATTTTATTACTATTATTATTTTTATCGTGTAAGTATATAAAGTTAAGGCTAAAATTGAAATGAAAAACTTATAAGTCATCTTATCTTTTAATCAGGTTGAAAAATGTCTTTTCAAATAAATCACCTTATAACAAAGAAGATGGGCGTTCACGTAACAGACTTATTTTGTTTAATTGACCTATAAGGCAGAATTGATTGATAATGCAACTTATAAGTCGATGCTAAACACAGCCTAAATGCCAGTGTTTTTTTTTGATACGCCATGAAACATACCTGGATTAGACAAATTTGTCTTTCTGCCATCCATTTGGCTTCCTTTTCATAAATTAGCACGCACCGCAAAAGCTTCGACGTGGGTTTAAATGGAAGTAAATGGTATGAACCATATTGCTTACATAATTGATGACTGGTAAAGAGCCCCATCTCATGCATCTGATTTATATTTCGCCTTATGAGATTTCTTACTTACCAAAAAAAATTGGCATTTAACCCAAGTATTATTTATTAACTTAGCATCGAATCGGCAAATTTGTCTTTCTGCCACCCATTTGGCTTCCTTTTTGTAAATTAGCACCCACCGGACTTTGGAACCACAATATTGCTTGTCATATAGCCTTCCACACTTCTCTGCCTTTGGACCTTTGATATTGCTCGTGTGTTGCTTGAAGTGTTAGTAGGGTTCATCCATTGCGGGTGGAGAGAGCAATCCAAATAATGCATAGATGTTTGTCCATATGTCCTTGGCATGCTCACATTTGAAAAACAGATGACTGACATTTTCAATGTCAAGGGCACACCAGATGCATCTGCTTTGCAGGCTATCTGTAAGGTATGTAATTTTTGTCCTTTCATTGATGGGCTTGTTGGGCCACTGATAGGAATGTAATTAATTGAAGCCCAACCCACACAAGATTTAAATCCCATTTGCACAATATGAATACTTACACCCCCATGAAGTAAACGAGGATTAACAGAATTTCTCCTTCTAGGGTTTATAGCAGCTGCCGTCGTAGAGGAAAGAAGGTCAGGGAAGGAGCTCAGCCACCACTCTAGTTGGACAAAAAACGAGCTGGGACTTGAAGGTAGGTGGTTCAAACGAAGGGTTGCGGGTTGGGGAAGGGTAGGAGGTCGCGACACTGGAAACCGCGAGTAGATATGCTCGTGACGATGCCGGAAACCGCAAGCAGATCTGCTCACAGCAGCGTCGAAAGACCCGCGGGTAGACCTGCCCGTGGCGGTGCCAGAAGACCGGCGGGTAGACCTGCCCGTGGCAGCACCAGAACCCCACGGGTAGACCTGCCCGCGGCGACGCAGGAAGACCGGCGGGCAGACCTGCCCGCGGCGGTGCCGGAAAACCCATGGCCAGATGTGCTCGTGGGTAAAAGGTCTATGCCAGAGGAATGCCTACGGTTGGCAAGGTTGAAATGTGAGTTGATTAATTTATGACTTGCTGTTTATATTCGTATTAAATTTAAAATGTGTGTTGTAGCATATGCACGTGGTATGTGCGAACCGGTGAATCACTGGGGCCTGCATGGAGAGGCCGGTGATGCTGGGTGTGTGCGGTGTTTATTCTCAGTTGATATTATGTCGATTATGTTGTGGATTTCGTTATGGATATTGTTGTGGATATTATGTTGATTATGTTGTGGATTTTATTGAGGATATTGTCGTGGATTGGTGTGGATTGTCATGGAATTGGAGGAGGAGGCGAAGAGGGTGTGGATTGATAGGGTTCAGACCTTTGTGGCCCGAGGGATCAGCCTTTGTGTCTGAGGAGGGGAACGGACGCCTTTGTGGCACCGCAGTTGATGCTACCTTGGCTTTGTGCTGCCGTATGCATCGCTGAAGTTTAGCAGAGAAGAGTAATTGCTGTCCCAGAAGGAAAAAACTCATGACTGAACTTGCTAGTTTGATTCTATCGCGGTTAGAACAAGGACTGGCTTGGTTAGAAATGAGTGAGTGTATTATGTGTGTAATTGTGATGATGTGGATTGAAGTGAAATCTTAAGATTATGTTATATTGTTTATATATATCTTTTGAGTAGACTTGACGGAAATCTATGGATACATGATGTACGGACATAGGGTTGTAGGTGATAGGTGATCTCCTACTATGATTTATGTCTTATGTGGGGATTTATAAGCATGTTTATGTGTTTAGTTGGTATTACATGATGTTGGGTACCATAATTATTGTTGGGGCAACCTTATTCGGTTTGGACACCTACTGAGCTTCAATGGGAAGCTCACCACCTATCTTTGTCAAATATGCAGGGGCTGATCGTGCGAGTACGAGTAGTGGCTGAAGAAGTGTGGCAAGAAGGTTTAAGCTAGCCGAATGACGCTGAAATTATGCAACTCTTTTCTCACTTGAATTTCTAGTCTATGAGCCCAGCTACATATATTTGGCTATGTATTAGGAAACTCGTATTTGATTTGTGTTAAGCCCTTGTATGACGGAATTATATGTTGGCATTTGGTGACTTAAGGACTTATTTTTATGAAGTTGTATTTTCTTGGGCTCGGTTATGACTCTAAATGTCGTACTGCCCTAATAAACCTTAATCATTTGAGGTTTCAAAAATTGAGTTCGTTACATTTGGTATCGGAGCCAAGTTACGTTTAGACTTGGGTGTTAGGGGAGTATACTATGAGGATGTTTATGGAACAGGTTTTCTTTTGATTCTATGAGTCACATAAGAAAATGACATAATCTGTGATCGTAGGCCATGCCTCCCCGAAGGAGTATGCGCAGACAGACAGCGATGAATGGGGTTCCTTTGCCTACTGCTGGGGTGAACGAGGAGACCATACTTAGGGATCCACCAGTAGTACCCATGGTAGCACCACCATTGGGTGTACGAGCAGAGACCCTAGTACTGAAGTCACCGATGTCATGGGCGGCACTGCCGGCAGAGAAGCTGTGCATTCTTGCTGCGCTAGCTACAGCAGTTGTGACTAGAGCAGCTCCACCTCCGATCAGAGGTAGTAGTTCTTCGATGTCGGGTGCGCAATGGGTTATCTAACATTTTGTATTGCAATTGATGGAAAATTGAGCCCACCCCAATGGGTTACACCGGAATCGCCCCAGCAATGGGTTGAATCCCTCAACATCCTGACTCACCATCCCCACCTTCTCCCTTTGCTCTGTCGTTCTTCCATAATTCTTTAACGAAGGTCTCTATTGTGGAATAATATCAATCTACCTCCAGCCCAACGATGTTACTAAATTCAAGGGCCCATGAGGAAAACATGGCTTCTACCTTAATCATGCGCCCTCTTGGCATGACCATGGGTTATAATTCCTACACAAGAGAATTCTCTTCTCGTGGTCTCCCGAAGGTGACTTCAAATTTTTGGACATCTATGACGACTTCTATCAAGACAAACTCAGCAATCGTGCGGATTATGATTGATCTATCGCAGGCCTCAAACCATAGGCAGGCGAGTGGTCCTCCCCTTGCACAAGAATTTCGACAAGACTAACATATCGAATTTGTTGCAACTTGGATACAGATTCATGGTCTCTCCACCCAGTATTGCCATGATGACTTTCTCAAAGCAATAACCTCCTCTAGGCTCCGTAGGTGCTTATAACAACATGGATGTACATACACTTGCTGAGGAGCGCGGGTTGTTCGCTTGTATTACCGTATGTCTTGATCGTTTAAAGTTTCTCATGCGGACTATTACCGTTGATGGTCTAGCTGTCCTATTCAATATGAGGACTTAGATCTGGTGTGTTATTATTGTTGAAAGTTTGGCCATCGGCAAGAAGCTTGCACCTCTCGCACAGAGGCTCCTTTCGCCTCTCCTGAAGTGACCCCAGTTATCCCTGTTTTCTCTTATGCATCAGTGGAATTTCTAGCTGCCATGGTGTTTGCACCGAGACCACCTACACAGCAGGAGGCAGATTACTCCTCAGTTGATCCCTGGCTGGTGGCCAAGAAGAAGGGGCGACAATGCCTGCCAACCTGCGATCCCCAGCCTCTACCCCATCTTCCCTATCAGGCCAATGAGGCAAGCCCTGGGCTATCCTTGGCTTCCAAATCCAAGTTTAGCATTTTGGCTTATTCGACAGATCCTACTGACACTTCACCACTTCCTCTGCCTTGAGCATTCATTGCTCGGACTAAGCTTGCCCCTCGGAGCGCTCCCAATACTACGAAGCATGCTAATATAAAAAAGAACAAGAAGGTCAGAGATAAGTAGCAGGAGAGTCCCCAATCTATGTAGCTGGTGTGGACCAATAAATCCTCTCCCTCTCGATCCAGCCAGAGATTCTGCCTCCTTCTGCATCTCTTTTGAATGCCTCTGCCACTACTTTCTTCATTCACCACAACTATGCTATTCATAGCCTCCACATCAGCTACTCATCCTGATCCTCTAATAACTCTCCCATCAGTTTCACACACCAGTGTCATCTTGTCTCCCTTGGGTTCTCAACACTTGGATGACATCAATGTTTCTTGTACCTTTGATTCTCTATCGGATGTGCCTATTAAAATGGGTTTTCGTGGTTTTCAGGTGAAGTCACAGAACACGTTTAAGGTCTGTCGGCTTCAGGAAATACCTCCAGGGCTACCTCCTGGCCAAGATAATTACTTCCAGGGCTACCTCCTGGCCAAGATTCCTTGTCCATACTGTAACAACTTCCAGGTGGATGCTACTCTCCAGGATGTGGTTCGGCCGGATTCATCACAATAACTCTTCTTTCATGTTTCGTTCTTCATGTCTTACAATCTTAAATCGTCGTTTCTATCCTGGAACAGACATGGTGTTAATAATGTATGTACCTTCTACTCTTCATTCTTATTGAAAACTATTTAAGTTGAAGCTCATTGTCCTATTAGAACCGCACACAAGCAAAGAGTTTGATGAGAGAACCATCAAGAAAATTAGTTGTGGGTTTAACAACTCTCGTCATGTGGAGGGCGAAGGCTCACAGTTTCTTGGCGGAATCAAGGTCCTGTGACATGACACAATCGCTGTGACAATTCTGAACTTTAACTGGTAGTTTATTCACCTACAGGTCATACTACATATGAATTTATTTTTCAGGTCTCAGTTGTGTATGGTTCTCCCGACCCTCAAATCTGTCGTGAACTTTAGGTGCAATTATCCTCCCAAGCGAATGGTCAAGACAACATGTGGTTATTCTTTGGGGATTTCAATGCCTTTCTCAATCACACTAACAAAGTAGATGGTCGTAAGGCAATGGGGTGCAAACGTTTCAATCTCGGGATGGATGAAACCAATATGCAAGAAATCAGTTTCTCTGGTTCTTAGTTTACTTGGCGCAAAGGACGAGTTTATGAGTGACTAGACTGGGCTCTCATGAATGACAACCTTTCGGGGCTCTTTGAGGCCATCAGATGTATTCACCTACCTCGGGTTGCCTTTGATCAATGTCCCTTACTCTTGGAGTTCCTTCCGTGAGACAGTTCCTCAAACACCTCTATGCTTTTTAGATATTACACAGCTTGTGAATCAGATAGCCATTTAGGACGCATAGCTTGCACGCCATTGGGGTTCACTAGTCTCTTTGGACGAGTCTAGAGCGAAGCTAAGACTTGCGTTTCACCAGTAATGCACAGACTACTTTGGTGACATATATAAGCATAAACGTCAGGCTATAGCCAGACTTCAAGGTTTGCAACAAGACTAAGGATTATGCTGGTCTCCCGACTTACACAAACTGAAGTCTAAACTCCAGTTAGACATCGAGAGCTCTCTGTTACAAGAAGAACTACTTAAACAAACTCTTTCTTCTATATTTTGGGCAACCAATGGGGATGTCAACTCCACAGCCTTACATAAAAAATTGTGTCCCAAGGCTAAAGGCCATCTAGGTTGTTCTATCATGTTTGCCGAATCCCACTGGACTATGGATCCATCTGAGACACTCCCTTGCATCACCACACACTATATTCATATCTCCAATGAGGAAGGAGATTCCACGGTCAGTTTACCTGCTAAGACATATGTTTTCACTTCTCTCTAAGGCAGATCAACTCATCTTGACTCACACTCTTTCTCCCACTGAAATCAAAGCAATCGTTTTCACAATGGGTAGTAACAAGGCCCATGATCCAGATCATTAGCTTCTATAAGAACAATTGGCATACTGTAGAGGCATTTGTCTGCTCAATGGTCTCTGAAGCCTTTAACCAGGAGAAGTTGCTTGCAGTTATCAATAAAGGTCTCATTATGCTCATTCCCAGAGTGGATTAACCAGTTAGGATTAGTATCACCCTATAAGTCTTATTAATATTAGTGCCAAAATTATCTCCAAGATGGTGGCCAACCGTTTGCAGTCGTAATGCCTATCCTTATCTCCCCCAATTATATCAGTGTTGTCCGAGGTAGACACATTGTTGAGAACATTATCATAGTTCAAGAAGCCATTTACTCAATGCAAAGAAGCAAGCACCGGGCCGGTTGGGTAGCTTTTAAGATGGACCACCTCTCCTCTTTTGATCTGTTTAGCGGGTCCTTAATTCAAATTTTGGATATTACCTATTATTATCTATACTTCTAATTTTGCTCATAAAACGACCAAGTAAAATAGGATTTCAAGGCAAGAAACGACAAGTAAAATTGGGGGACTTTTTCGTCCGACCAGGTGACTGCGGTTTTTCCCCTTCATTCTTTGAGGGACAATTTCGACTTTATTTCGATGGCCACCATTACGTCGCCTCTCTAATGCATCATAACTTCCACCTCTGGAATGAAAAATCGTTTGTTTGCATTCCCTCTCATTCAGTACCGACCTCTCTCATCCAGTCCTCGGACGGACGTCGGCTCTCCTCCCTCACCCTTCCAGCCGTCGGACCTCTTTTCCAAACCTCCTTCGACCTCCGATTCCTTCGATTCTTCCGGCGGCTTCTTCAAATGAGAGAGACGCGGCCACTCTTTTTTGTAGTTCACCGACCTCGCCGGCGGCATGGCCATGGTGGCGCTCAGTACCAGCGGCACGTTGATCAGACGCGGCCATTACTTTCCTGGGAATTCTTCATTCAATTCACCGATTAATCAATACATCCCACACGTTCATCAATTTACTTCCCTCTCTTTCAATGCTGGAATTGAAGAAGAAAGACGTTCCCAATCCCTTCAAAGGATTGCTGCATCGAATTAAATTGGATAGTAATTGCGGCTTTAATACACTTCAATACGTCTGTCCTCCTCTTCCGTTTCCAGCCGGGTTCTATATAAACCCGGATCCATGCAATTGAACAGCCTAGGGCCGAATTTCATCCGGTATGTTTCTCTAATATTAGGTTTACTTTTGCATTTCTGTAGCGTACTCATTTGATGTTAATTGTTTCTTTTGATTTTCTAGGGATTGTTTTTCTTGCTGTTCAAAGCAACTTGCTCTGTTCGGACCTCTCTTCTCCTTCCCTCAGTGAAGCTGCCATGTGTGTACTCCAGCTTTGGAGCAGCAAACTTGAACCGAGCGGTTGGCAAAATTTTTTTTACTTGCTATGCAAATGGATAAACTGTTAATGATTCAATGTCTTTTTGTTTTCCTTTTTATCACGTGTCTTGATGTTTTTTTATTAAGCTCCGAGTTGTTTGCAGAAATCCTTGGAAAGAAAGGCTCATCTTGAAGAGTTGTTTGTTCTTTCTTGCATAAATCCTTGAGACGAAAGGCTAATCTCGAAGAGAGCAAACAGTTTGATAGGTTGAAAGCATACGGGAAATCATGGATATTGGAGTTACAACCTTTTTGACTTCTGAGGAAGATTAATCTGGCCGGATAAATTATCCTTTAACCATTAGTATGTTTCATGCCTTCTAAATGTTTTCTGCACAAAAAAGAATTCATTCATGCCTTCTGAAAAGATTGTCTATGAACGTTTTGCTGCAGTTTCCGAATTTTGCTGCAACAAAAATGGCTTCTCAATGGTTTCCTGAATCACTATCAATTTTCAAAATAGGCTTTTTGGCAGGTCAAAGTAGCTTATTCATTGCCTATAAGTGCTGTTGAGCAGGTTGTTCAACTCAGACTTAATATAGACACTGTTAATGAAATGACTCTGAAATTGGAGAAGCCCCAAAATCTTGCAAGTATAGAAAGTTTGAGCCTCACTCCTCATAGAAAGTTTGAGCCTTATAATTTTCTTAAATTTCTCGCAGACAGTGCAAGACCTTAAACAAGCTCTTGCATTGTGATATTGACCAATTTTACTAATGGAATGCTTAATGGGTGACAAAGATGTTCAGTGCTCATCAAAAGAGATAAGTTTGACCAAGTATAGAAAAATTTCATTTTGTATTCTTGGTCTTGGTTGGAATATTTGTGGATGATGCTTTAGGGCAAAGGGTATTTAAGTTATATAGAACTTGCCTGCTTCTCAATGTGTAGTATTTACTATGTGCATTTGTTTTATAAATACAATAACTTGCATCTCCTTCGACTTTTATCCACATCGAACTATTTTCATTGTTCAGGATGATTTTGTTTGGATTCATGATTATCATTTGATCGGAATAAGATCTTTGCACAGAAACCATGTGGAAAACTTATTACACTTTGTTAACCATCTTTATGCCTCTCACATGCACAATGGAGTAATTGTTCTATGAATTTTGTTTTTTCCCCTCTATTTCATGTATCAAATTGGCTTGCTTAACTAATTTGTGTTCAGAGTGGAGGATATTTTCACGGTGGAGGGTTTGGAGATCCAAGGTGCACGACAGATTTCAGCCTGACTCACTCCACCCCACGTAAAAGCTGTGAACTTCGAGGATGAAGTTTCCCACATGATCTGGGAGTACTTCATATTCCAAAGAAGATACTTCGGAAAGGAGTGTTGGAGACAAACAAAAAACTTGCAAACAATTGCTTCTAAGTTTTGGAATGTTTGTATCTAACCATATCTGTACTCATTTTGTAATTAGATCTATGAAGTCATGTATCTTTACCGGATTTTGTAGGAGTTTCGAGCAGTGGTCAAAATGTTTTTGAGTGCTTATTTCAATGTCAATAAAGAATGCATCAGGTTTTATCACTTTCTTCAAGCTGTGAACGGTGCTGGACATGACATTTTATAATAGTAATATAACCTCGAGTGAGGGTTTTAGGTAAAACACGGATGATTGTTAGTTTTCCAATTGTCAACTTGAGGATATCCTTTGACAATGATATTAGAAGGGATGGGTATGAAATTTGCCAAGAGTTTTATTATGAGAATTAATATGATTAATTGAATTCTAAATACCTTTTAAAAGTTCGCCCTCTCTCTCTCTTAGTAACCGGGTTCGGACACTGGCGTGGTGTGGGTGGGTGGGTG
>JAOYMZ010000646.1:0-10015 GCA_025802335.1 Pinguicula primuliflora | reverse complement strand
AATACTAAACTTTAATAATTATTTATTTATAATATTATAATATTTATTTATAATATTTTTATTACAAAATATTTATTTAAATTATGACTGAATCTTTACAATTCATGATTCGATTTACGATTCAAAGATTGATAATTATAAGTTACAATTTGAATCCCAATTTGATAACTATCTCACTATTATCGAACTTGTTTTCTTATTAACTTCTAGTTTGAACTTTGTGATATGCATATATATGCTCTATTTCAGTTCCTATCTATGAAGCTTGCAACAGTGAATCCACGTCTGGACTTCAACAGTGAAGGATTTGTAACTAAAGATGTAAGCGTACATGTTAACGGATACAAAGTACTTTGACCTGTCATTCTATATGATTCCTTGCTTACCTGATAGAAGCTGTATATTAGCAACAGATGCTACAACCTAGACCTGGTATGCCATCTTCTCTTGTGTTTCCACCCGATAGGACACCTTTTCGTCCACTTCATCCTTCGCAACATGGAGCATTGCAGACAGCCCTTCCGGTAAATTATTCTGAGACCTTCCCAAGACCAAACAATCTCCCATCTAATGACGTATGCGGAGCTTTAAACGATTTTGTGTCTCAAGCTCTGCTCAGAAGACGGCTGCCCAGCTCGTCTAGGCACACCGCCTAAGCGCTGGGCGGTCGCCCTCTGCCCTACCCGATTGCCACTTAAGTACCCGCTTAGGGCAACTAAGCGGGTCCCTGACCGCCTAGGGATCGTCAAACGCTTTCTCGAATACTTGCTCAAGAAATTCTGACTGGCATTTGTTGAATCATGTTCAGGCACCTGATGTGTGGGAAGATGAACTTCACAACATTATACACATGGGCTTCAACTCGAATGCTCCCAACAGCCAAGATTTAAGTTGTAAGCTTGGGATCCTATCTTGTGAAACTTTGGTTTATATGCAAGTTGTAAAAGCTCAAGTGCTGAATTCTTGTCTTTCCTTCAGGTTCTCTACCGCCGGGCCGTATGAAACAGGAACCATGATTCTTCACCATACCATTTAGATCTTCACTTTCTCTTTTTCCTCGTGTACCTATGTTGAAAGGACCATCTTCCTTGTTGATTTCTCACTTCCACGGGAGCATGTAGAGTTCTCTTTTCCTGTTAGTGATTCAAGATTCATGAAGACGTTGAACAGAGCTAAGTAGACCAGATGGAGCGAGGAACACTGGCAGACTGTGCAAATTATATATACAGTATCAGAAACAAGATCAAGGCTTTTTTTTTTTCATTCTTCAGCTATGTACCAAAGATTACCATGCTTGTGCAGCTGAATTGAAACTGATGTATATATATATTAACATCAGAAAACTGCAACTCCGTTGTTGAATTCTTCTGCTTCGAGTTCAAAATTCTTTTCGTCAGAGAGATCTACGTTCATTTTGGTGACCGGCAATTTTTTTTTTCTGCCACAGTCATATCTTTTTTTTGAATTTGCCACCGTTCAAATTTTTTAGGATCGACCCTGAGTTTCGAAAATTCCGGTTTCCCAAATCCGAAATTCATCCGGAAAATTGTCTTGCTCTAAAGAATTTTACCGGAGTCCACATCGGGTAAAGTTTGGGTCTTCGCTGAAGAATTATACCCATGTATGTTACTCACGGGTGTTCTAAATTCATCCGTGCCATTGCCTTCTTCCTACGTTATGCAATCCATGAGGAAGGTAACTAAATTTGCATCCTCTCGTACAGATACCAGCTGATTATTGCTATGTCCAATTTCTCCAACACCTATGTTTCGCTACTGAAACAATGCTGCGAGACTCATAGTTTGAAGGGAATCAGACAACTCCACGGGCGCGTAATCAGAACCCTGGAGAGCCCGGAAACATTCTTGTGGAACAACTTTGTCAACGGGTATTATAAGCTCGATGATATAGCTTATGCACGGAAAGTGTTTGATGGAATTCGCAGACCGAATCTCTACTCCTGGAACACTATTCTGGGTGCTTACTCCAAAACAGGGAACATGGAAGAAATGCAAGAAATGTTCAGTTTCATGCCAAGGAAAGATGGGGTGTCATGGAACTTGATTATATCGGCTTATATCGCTTGCGGCTTTATTGAGAAGGCTTTAGAGTCTTACAAATGTATGTTGAAGCATGGGATGGAGAATTTGAATAGGATCACACTTTCGACAATAATAGGCATGCTTTCAAACAGGGGCTGGGTAGATTTGGGAGAAGTTATTCATGGGCAAATAGTAAAATTTGGGTTTGAGGCGTATGTTTTTGTAGGGAGTCCTTTAGTAGATATGTATGCGAAATCCGGTTTGATAACTAGTGCAAAACGCGTGTTCACTGAGTTACCAGAGCGGAGTTTGGTTAGCTACAATTCCATGCTTATGGGTTTTTTTCGGTGTGGGATGATGGAAGAGTCGTACAGTTTGTTTGAGTGCATGACTGAGAAGGACTCCATTTCCTGGACAACGATGATTACTGGGCTAACACAGAATGGGAAGTATATAGAAGCACTGGATTTATTTCGGCAAATGAGGTTCGAGGGATTTGACATGGATCAGTATACTTTTGGATCTGTTTTGAAAGCTTGTGGAGGTCTTTCATCATCTAGAGAAGGAAAACAGATACATGCATATATTATTAGAACTGATGAAGCAAATAATATTTTTGTTTCCAGCGCACTAGTTGATATGTACTCGAAGTGTCAAGATATCAAGAATGCAGAGAGAGTATTTAGGAGGATGAGGTGCAAAAATATTGTGTCTTGGACCGCCATGATAGTTGGCTGTGGTCAGAACGGGTATAGTAAGGAAGCTGTTCGAATTTTTTGTGAGATGCAGAAAAATGGAGTTGAAACCGATTATTTCACTTTGAGTGGTGTTATACGCTCTTTTGGAAATCTGGACAGCTTGGAGGAGGGTACTCAGCTTCACTGTCAGGCTATCGTATCTGGGTTGATTTCTTTTCTTACCGTTTCCAATTCACTAGTTAGCCTATATGGTAAATGTGGGAATATAGAAGAGGCCTACCGGCTGTTCCACGAAATTAAGTTGAAGGATGAAGTGTCTTGGACTGCATTGGTTTCAGGATGTGCCCAATTTGGAAAAGCTAAAGAAGCAATCAGTTTATTTGAGGAAATGTTGGCTCATGGTCTGCAACCAGATGGGATTACATTTGTCGGGGTTCTATCCGCATGCAGCAGGGCTGGATTCGTGGAGAATGGCCGTGAATACTTCTCTTTGATGGTGGATAATTTTGGAATCAGGCCATCACTTGATCATTACACTTGTATGATTGATTTATTCAGTCGAGCGGGACAGTTAGAAGAAGCAAAGAACTTCATTCTCGAGATGCCTTGCCGTCCCGATACAATTGGATGGACTACATTGCTAAGCTCTTGTAGAAATCGTGGCAATTTGGAAATTGGAATCTGGGCTGCTGGGGCTCTCCTAGAATTAGACCCTCAAAACTCTGCAGGCCATGTCTTGCTAGCAAAAATCTATGCCGCTAAAGGCAAATGGTATGAGGCAGCTCAATTAAGGAGAGGGATGAGAGAGAAGGGTATCAGAAAGGATCCAGGATGTAGTTGGATCAAGTACAAGAACAGGGTGCACATTTTCAGTGCTGATGATAAGTCAAGCCCATTTTCTGACCAGATATATCAAGAGTTAGAAAATTTGAGTTATAAAATGACACAGGAGGGATATGTTCCTGACGTGAAATCTGTTCTGCACGATGTTGAGGAGTCTGAGAAGCTAAACATGCTGAACCATCATAGTGAGAAGCTTGCTATTGCATTTGGTTTGATTTTTATTCCTCCTCAATTACCCATAAAAGTGGTTAAGAACCTTCGCGTATGTGATGACTGTCATAATGCAACGAAAATCATTTCAAGGATTACAGGAAGAGAAATTCTTGTTAGGGATGCTGCAAGGTATCATTTATTCAAGGATGGAAATTGTTCTTGTGGAGACTTTTGGTGATGAATCCCAATGGTACTGAAGGTATCAGATAAGAGAACTCTGTGACGATGGCCGTGAGTAAAGGTCAGATTTTCAACAGAATATGGAAATGTACATTTCAGTTCATCTGCTTCTCCGGATTTTGACTTTGTAAGTTAGAAGTGCGGATGGATGTCTATAGGTTTCTCATTCTTTTATATTTTTAATTATTCGAAATTGAAAAAAATTACATAGCATGCCTGTGATGCTATGAAAAGATACTATTTTGGGACTTCTATACTGAAACTGTCAAGTCATTCAACCAAACCATTGAAACATACAGGTAATGACTCATATTGATATTGATCTTTCAGTTTCTTTTATTGAAATTATATGAAGGTTGGACATGGAAACATTAGGTAACCTGTAAACCTGAAAATCGACTCGATTCTTCGTCTTCTTTCTTGAACGATTTTGTCAAATCTTGGCGTGTCTGCTGTGTATTCTGCAGGAACATGGAAAATGGAGCTCCTGTTTATGAGTCTGTGGCAGAAGCAGTAATAATGTTATTGGATTGAAAATTCTGAAGGCATCTACCTGAATGCGTGTGCATATCTCTATGACTTCAGCAATTGGCGCCCAGTCACCGAAATTTCTCTCGATGAACTGGTAAGCAATTCCACTTTTACCTTTGCCAACTATGAAGAGTCCACCCTTGATCTCGCCTTCACCCCTAAAATTTTGCTCCACTCCTATTGCCTTTGCTCGCTTGTAATTAGCTCTTGCCCTGGGATTAAGTAGAAAACCAGATATGAATCCCTCCCTGAGCAGCTTTCCTCCACCAAGAGCCCTAAAGAAATCTTTTTCCCTGTCAAAGAGCACAACACCACCCCAGTATCTTGGCCAGAAGTCTCGTACCTAATATCATTTAATCCAAATCATTCAGCATTGTTGACTCATTTTGATTGATAATCATCTTGGTGAAAGCTTACCTCTGATTCTTTGTGCTCATGAAGGACAGCATATAGTTGAACTCCAAGGGCATCAAACATCGGTTTCTTGCTATACAGTTGATGAGCTTCAGCTCTGCACATAACACACCTGATAATACGACATGAATAAATCTTGGTTATGTCTGTCGGAGATTCTTTCCTACAGTAGAAGTGATTTATCATGTCTATTTCGCAATAAATGCTGTTAAGCTATAATATCATTATGCATTTTATATTTGCGTTGTGATGCTGGAATTCAACAAGTTCTCAGTGTATTATTACGACGTTCTTACTGATTGTTACCTTGCATTTTTACTTTCCTACATTATAGTTACATTACAATACATAAATGTCACGTGGTTTGAATGCAGCTAAGTTGGCACCAAACATGAAGCAGCAGCTAGTATGCCCACAAAATCTTACCCGGGGCGACGAATGCAGACAAGTATGGCTGGCATATCTCTCCATAGCTCTGAAGCCTTGGTTGGAGTCGTGTTTATCTTTATTAATCGCTCCATCCCGATTTTATATTCTGGAGCGAGTTTCTGGACATAGATATTCTCAATACTGGCATAAGGAGCTACATTTTCAATTACTGGTGGAGCTTGTATGCAACCACAACCTCTGGGTTCTGCTGGCATTGCTGCCACAATTCCCTTGAAGACATATCCATCTTTGATCTTGAAACACGCCAGTGATTGTTCTAGAGAAAAATCAGAGCTACTTCTACTAGATTTTGTCACCCGAAGTTTCCTTGAGTTGACTGAAAATACCTCACTTTTTCTTGATGAGAGGACGTATGATTCTGACAGAGGATCAGCACATGCTCTGGCTCTGTCCGTGAAACGGGCAATATGTCCTCGTTTCATTCCAAACTGAGAAGAAAGCTCTAAGGTACTGTAACTCAGAAGCTCCGCCAAACCTTTTCCCGTGGCCTCTAGCTGATCCCCATATTGCAGCAGTGCACGATCATGCAGGTAAGTCCTGATCTTAAGTGCCTCCTTTCATGGTCACAGAAAGTAATAAGCTAACATGATTATTTCAATTCATTCTCAATTAAGCCGATGTGAAAACAAAAAGAGGAATGGTAATGTTTGTGGCGAAGAACTTATTGATTAATGATAAGATTAATTCTTGTAGCAGCGGATCATTTTCCTTGGCTTTAAATGAACTTAAAGAAATTTCTTTTGGATAAGCCGAACTTAAAAGAACTTGAATCGTAATAGCCATTAGATTATTTTCCTTGGAGAGGAAACAAACCTTTTGCTGTTGAGTCATGCTGATATTGTCCATATCATCTGAATTCATTATCTTCAATGTTGGTACATCATCCCACCCTTCTTCCAGCAGCTTCTTTAGCAATACTTTTAGGGACCCGTTCCCTACAAAATCTTCTATTGAGAAAGAAGCCATCAGGCCAAACATCTGAATAATTTTTCTAACGCGTTTCTCGTACCATATTTATATCCTAAACTTGTATTTGCATACCTTTCCCCATGGAGATAGTAGGTATATTTCAGACTCTTGTATTATTTGCCACTTATTTGATTGGCTGAATCTTTCTACATATATTGTCATATCTCCATCAATGAACCGGAAAATTAATCACTAGCATCCTTCTTTTTTGTTTTTTTTATGTGCTAAGCTTCTCGTCTATCCATAAATGGTTTCTTTAGGGGTGATAGAATAGAATGCAATTACATGCATAGGCACATAGACAACTCGATGTTGATTATTTCTGAATTTCCTAAACCCGAAACTCTTTATACGAGATGTTGCTACCTAAGTAAGGAGTAAAAGATTGTCGAGATAGGGGCTTTATCTGCCAAAAACCTTCATCACTCCTTTCTCTGATTATCATTGTTTAATCTCTGGCTGAATTGTCTGTTTGTCTCATTGTTTTAATTTATTAGTGAACATTTTGTGATGTACTCTTCATTTACACCTATAACTTAGTTGGTTGTGCTACAAGAAGTATACCTGCCATCATTATTGTTGAACAGACAAATTAAAAAAAATAATTGATTAGCTCATGCATATGTCTTCCTAACAGCAGGCTTAGGAATGTGAGGTGGGACAATGTGGAACAACCTTTTGTATAACAAATACTTCTATAACTTCATCTTTGCTAGAAGTCTCTAATAAGTACTCCGGAGAAAACCAATTGACCCATCACGGTTAGAAACATTTACTTACCATAATTGCCCTTATCTTTAAGCAAATTGCTTTATTTGAGTAAGCACTTCCATCCTATCTGAACAAAGATTCCTAATAAAAACTAATTCAAGTTCATACATAAACCTGGATTCTGTGAAGAACTGAAGTCCTTATTAGTTACAAAACCAATCTCTATGCTTGGATCCATTTAAGTAGAAGGGGATTGCAAAACATGAAACATTGAGCAGAAACTTTCACCTGATAGCAAGAGTTTACTCAGGCATGAAACTTTTACATGGCAAAAGATTGACTATTAGATAGATTTAGCATTTTGTTCATATATGCCTTAAAATGCTTTCAGCCATTTGCCTGGTGGGATCATCCTTATGATGGAGTGCACTGACAACCATACCGAGGAATGATCTGTCTCGTGATATAATGGACGTAGATTCATCCCCACCCTTCATCAAGAACCTTTCAATCAGCCAGAATGGCTTCTGCCACAGGAGTTCTTCTTTGTGCTCGTTTACTGCATTCAACACGTGCTGGATAGCACCTTTTTCGGAGAGCAACTTCACACTCTTCTCCGCGTTAACTTTGTCATCCAACAATGTGGATATAGCTGATAAAGCTGCCTGAATAGCCTCAACATTCTCATAGTCCAAGCAGGCTAGCAGCTTCTCCACAGCCTTGGCCTCTAGCAGGCAAAATGTATACTGTGAAGAACAAATCCCTCTGTGGATCGGGCACAGTGAAAATGTTTCACCATTCGACAAGGATGTGCAGTTGCTGAAGAAGACTTGACAGGCTGATAGAACGTGTTGACAGAAGATCTTGTTAATAATTCGGTTAAAGTTGTATATTCGTGCTGTGAGCAATATTTGATGGTCATAAAGTGTTGCTGTTTACCTGACGAGAACGCCCACTAAGCCCTCAAGGTAAGCACTTGCATACCTGCTTGATCTAGTTCCAGTTGTTCGAATCTCATTGATATTTCTTATGACTGTTTGAAAAAAAAAATGGTATTATTGTTAACCAAAGCCAGGTTGAGTGTCAGGTTTTCAAGGGGAAGTTTTGCCAAGAAATTGGCAGAAACTGTTTGATTTTCAGTGAATCGGGTACTTCCTGTTGGGTTGTGGATTAGATTCTTCGGTTGGCCTTTGGTTTTGCATAGCTGGTCTGATACTGTGTGGCCCATGAAGACGAGACATTTTATGGTCCATGATGTTATATCCTGAATTGTAATCGTAACTGTTGATTCACAACACTTGTATGAGTAGGATTAGAATTCTGGACTTAATATCATTGATCTAGATCATCCTCGACCTGAAAATTTGTGCCATGGAGACTGCCAACGTAATAAGTAGCTTCATGGATGTGATCCCAAGCTCTTCATTTGGTGTATTTATCAGCTCAATCAAATTATAACTTGCTTCTGTCTCCTTGTCCTTGGCCACCGAAACGATCATACTCGATGCTTTTGCAAACTTGATCAAACAATGCAGGATTCTGATGAAGTTCATGTTCAAGTCATCAGGGCTCGAGCTCTTGATACCGCGGATGAGGTTATATAGTGTGTATTCTGAAGCCATTATTTGGCCATGTCTGCTGGCTTGAAAAATCTCTAGATTCAGTCCAGACTCAAGTATATTATCAAGTATCATGGCTGGCCTCAGTTTTTGAATTCATCCTGCAACAATGGTCTTGCTCCGATCCATCCGTATCAGTTCAATATACTGCAAAAGGATAGGATAAAGCTGATCGAGTCGACACCAGGCGACCTGTCCCCTAAGCATCTGGAATGGCCACTCATCCGTGCAAGGACAGATTATGTAGTCGTTGGAGAAATGATATAAGGCACTCTCACTATATTCACACCCCCACACCCCTCACTCACACATGTTGTTGTGTGTGAGACTCCATATTTATGAATGTGAGAGGGTGTGGGGATGGTGTTCTACTTGGGGCTGTCTTATATCATTTTTGTAGCCTTTGAATGAGGAAGTAAGTCTTTTGTTGTCTTTGACTTTTGATAGCCGTTGGAACTTTTTGTATAAGAGATGAACCTGTGAGAAGAAAAACTTCAGGCTTGGCATTGTAATCTTTTGAGAAAGTTATTGAAATCTAGTACAAAGAAGGAGAGCAAGTAACTCCCTCCTTGTTTTGCAAGTCTTGATCTAACTATCAACATAGTTCATACGGCCCCACTTACTAACTATCAACATAGTTCATACGGCCCCACATACTGCAAATTTATAAATTCTAAGCGTGATTTTGATTATGATCGTTAACGGTATCAACATTTATACGGTAAATGTATTTTGTCGTTTGATTTTGATTACGATCGTTATGATACCAGGTATTTACTTGCTGTTTGATTACGCACGATGGAATAGTTAAATGCATGGGTAATGTTAGTTTTGTCCCTCACGTTTTTTTTGGGTAAGTAGTTTTGTCGCCTCACGTGTATTTGATATTTAACCACTAGACTCATAGTTCGTCAATCATGCAATGTAAACAATCATACATTGAATCTTGGAGAGGGATCCAGTGACAGTTAAAAATAGTCATCTAGACATTAAATTTCGAACATTAGATTAGATTACATCTACGGTTGAGATTAGATTTAAATTTAAAAGAAACAGGTGGCACTTGACCACAAGCAGGGCTGCTTCTCCGTAACCCAAATTTCTTCTGTACACAAACCCTTCTTGTTAGGAACCGTAAAATTGCCGGATCTACAGTAGCAGTATGTATAGAATTTTAGTATGTGTTCAAAAATTGTAAATAACTATGAAAAATGTAAGAACAAGAGATGTAAAGCCCGTGGTTCGACTAAGTCCGTAGATCTAGCCTGCTCCACGTTGGAACTCCGGTTAACTCCGGCTCAGTTCCTGATTTATAGACTGTTTCCCAACAATAGAACACTAATCC
>JAOYMZ010000645.1:0-25521 GCA_025802335.1 Pinguicula primuliflora | reverse complement strand
ACAATGAATAATTATAAAATTGTGAAGAATTTGTATCTTTTATATTCTTCTTCAGTGTGGTGGGTTTTTAGAGTATCTCCTCTTTTTTTGTATATTATAGGTGTTGGTAGGTTAAATATAATTTTAGTAATAATAAAAGATAAAAAATAATATAAATAATGATTAGGTTAGATGTTTATTATTTATGTATAATAAAATACAATATATTAAAAAATTAATTAAATTAATAAAATTAGACGGAATCCATTTGAGTCCGCCATTATGGACGGATTCCATCCATATATGTTGAATGGACGTTATCTATAGTCCGTATCCACATTCGTAACTTTAGTGGATATTGACGGTCGGACACCGCTCGATGGACGAACTATGCGGACAGCGGTGTCCGACGGATAGTTTGACAGCCCTAACCAAGATAACCAACAGACATACCTCAGAAGATTCAAGCGATAATCTAGCTAATATTGCTCCCCTTTTCACAATCATTTTTATTATATAAAAGGAGATATATGGTACCGCACTCTTTCATTCCCTATTATTTTTCCTGTCAGAGTTAGCCAAAGGAAAATTTTAAGAAGGTGGTGATATATCAACCTAAATTATTTCAATGGAAGGGTAAGGGGCACAAAAAATTTTATCAATAAAATCTTAACTTTGCAAAAAAAAGAAAACTAAGTTGAGATCCTACCATGAATTACCTTCTCAATTTGATAATGTACTTGTGGATAGTCTAGAAAAATGTACTCTGGAGGTTGGTCTTCTATTGATATATACGTTTTCTAAATAACTTTCTTCATTCTTATTACTTGCATCACCATCATGCATATCTTCTTTTTCAAACTCAGTGAATCACTGTTACCAATATGGTCAGTATGAAGAGAAACCAAATGAACAATATAGACACTATTTTCATCATGTTTTTGATTCATAACTTTACTCGAGCTAAATTCAATTTTTGTTTGTGCCGTTTTTATAAAAAAATCTATCTAAAAGAATTTGTGGCACACCATCATCACATTTTCTTTAATAATATAGAAATCGAAATGGAAAACAAGAGTTCATTTTCTAACCAAAAAACTCTCTAATCAAACATTTAGGAAAAACACCATGTCCATTGATCAAAGTTTCATTAGATTCTTTCATATCCCCTAACTCCAAAGATTCCAACCATTCAAGAGGCATAATGTTTATAGATGATCCTAGATTAAGCATAACTCAATCAATATTGAATTCACCTATCATACAATGGATAATGGGGATACATAGATCACCACGCTTCAATGGGAGCCCCAGTTCCTTTTCCTTCTTCAAGATGATAGAACCTTCTCTCCTAATGAGTGTCATGGTATGCTTGTTTGAGTTTGCTTCAGTTTGATAGGGCGATATTTCAGAATTCTTGGATTGAAACTTATTCATACTCTCGGACAATCGACCCGTGTGCTTCTCAAGATTCTCAACACTCTTCCTTGCATCCATTTGGAATTAAAAATTCCACTTTTGCAAGTTGATCAAAGTCTTTGATCCTACCTTTCACGGTAAAAAGTCTATGACCTCCTTCCTGGGGTTAATTAGTGACTTGATGTTGTGGATTCAAAGCATTATTTGGATTACCATAACTATGATCAAGGTGTGGCTTATAATTACCATAGTTATAGAGTATCCTTTGATCATGATACATCATTGACGAGGCAACTAATTCCTTTGTGTTGCCTTCTTGGGGTACATGTTCGAGTAATGATCTTGTACCAGACAAATTTGACAACTAGTCAACTTATCTTCCTTTCTTCTTCATTACTCCACTTTAAAATCTTGGCCTTAACCTTCTTGGAAAGACATTTTTTTTGCCCCGAAAAAACAGTATCTTTCATTAATGTGAACGAAGGTGAATACAAGAGTGAGTTTCCCTAACTCTCTATTTTCCTACTCTGACCTAATACCTTAAGGGATGGAATGTAGAGCAGCTGAGCAGAAACCTTACCAGATTAGACTAGCTTCGTCCAGTAGGAAGTTGGTGTGCAGCATTACAGAATATACTCTGCTTGTATAGCCTTTCTGCACTTTGGTGAGCCTAAGTGTAAAACCTAGTAAAGAAAGTGACTTCCTACCCTTTTGACATGCCTACGACCTATACATCCGAACTAACAAGGGTACCTCCTACCCCTCCGAACATCACTAAGTGAAGAAGGTAAATCGTCCCGCCTCCTCGAAACCTTCATCAGCAAACCTCCAGGGTGAGAGGGAAATCCGGAGAAGGAAAAAGAGTACGACACCCAACTTGCCTCTTTTACAAAGATTAGTGAGTGTGTGCATCCCTCTCGTGTGTGTCTAGCTATATGACTAGGGCTGAACCTGTTCAAGCGTCGCTGAATTCCAAGTCTACTCTCTGCCTTAGATCATCCTCAGTATAGAAGTTATGGTCCCCATTGGTTTGGCCCCATTTTGCTAGAGATATGGCGCTTGCTGTTCCCTTTTGTTTCCTCGTCGAAGTGTTATATTGTTGTTGCCTGCTATTCTGTTTCGAATCTAACAGTGAGTCCTGTAGTCTCTCTAGGGGCATCCTCTTCCAGAAACCAGATGATAGCAGCTAAGGGGGTGGCGATCTCCACATCTCTAACATTGCGTATCTCACAGAATTCATTCCCTTTTATGACAGCTTCCAGTTCCTTTTGTGTAGAAACAACTTTAGATGAAAACCCTCCTAACATTGCACCCTGGAGGTTACGTAAAAGGCCACCAATCCCTGTTTCTGAGCTAGACGATGGCTTGTATGTAGCTAGAGATAATCTCAGTTTACCTGGAGCTGGAGGATCCCAAGTTTGGGTACTTCTACTGCATTTCTTGCCATAGGAAGATCGAGCCCCAGACCTGAGATTATTTGCTGTTTTGAGTCGTAGTAGGATTGATAAAGTGGGCCTTGTGCTGCTATCTGTTTCAGCATTAGCAGAGCTTCCCGCATAACCTGAACGTATGATATAGATTCATCTTGGTACATAGCCTTGCATCGAGCTACCCATATCTGCCAGCAAATAATAATCGGAGATATTTGGAGTATAATCTTGAGGGGTTTTCCTCCTTTTACCTTACCTCATATGTCTAGCCGAGTTTCCAGAGAGACTATAGCAGTTTGAAGACCTAGAATCTGCTCAAAATTATTCCAGATATGAAGTGCTAGTTCACTAAATGAGAATAAATGCTATATGGTTTCCTCCATCGGTCTGATTTTGCAACACTGGCATTTTGATGCTAATTGAATTCCATGTTTTCTGATCTTGTCCTCAATCAGAAGTGCATTCTGAAGGGCCCTCCATAGAAGTATACTCATCTTAGGGGGGATGATGTTGCTCCATTATCGCTTGAATCTCCTCCCAGGGGGAGCCTTGTTTCTGATTGTGTTCCAGACAGCTCTGAATCTGAATATTCCATCAATGGAGGGAGTGGAGTCCACACTTGACGGTCAATACATTCATATCTATGATATTCCCTGATAAGGATCCTTGTGTCTGAGGGAAGAGTTATGTTTGAGATATTCCATTATTGGGATATTATCATTTCATCCACCGTACTGATGCTTACATCTCCAATTTGCAAAAGACCTAGTGGAATCCGTGTGACCCAGGAATCCAACCATGCGTTCACCTTGGTCCCATCTCCTATGAACCATAACGTATTCAGAATCATGATGTCTTTCACAGAGCATAAATGGCGCCAAATATGAGAGCACGAATTGCCAGGAGGATGAGAGTGGTGAGTAGATCCCTTCCCATACTTTTGAGCCATATATTCTGCCATAGAGTATCTTCTTGCATGAATAGCCACCATAGCTTCATAGCTGCTGCTATGGAAATATCTTCCAATCTACGAATTCCAAGTCCTCCCTCTTCCAGAGGAAGGCAGATTTGCTTCCAAGAAACCCAATGACATTTCTGTTTTCCTTCATGAGAACTCCACAGAAAGTTAGCAAAAATAGTTTCCGGCTTCTTCAGAACCAACTTGTTCGGAGCCAGAGACATGAACTGGTAGATGGGAAGGCTTGAGAGGACATGCTTCAGTAAAACCAGGCAGCCGCCAATAGATAGATACTTTGCTGTCCAGGATTCAAAGCGGTTCTGAACTTTAAGGATAAGGGGAGAGAAAAGACATGATCTTTTCCTACCGTGACAAAGAGGGATCCCCAGGTATGTAACTGGAAGAGTTGTATGAGATAGTCCTGTCCAATTAGTGATGTTCCCTAGCTCTTCTTGTCTTGCTCTTGGGGATATGATGAAGCTGCTCTTGTTTATATTTATAAGTTGCCCTGACATCTTTTCATATTCCTTGAGGCAGTAGAACACATCTTGCAAGGCACGTTGAGATCCTCGAGAGAATATTAATAGATCATCCGCAAATGCCAAATGTGATATGCTTCTGCATCCTCTCGGGGTCCTATATGAACACCAAGATTTTTCTTCTATTAAGGCATTTAAGACCCTGCTGAGAGCCTCCAAGGCTATGACAAATAAGGCAGGGGAAATGAGATCCCCTTGCAGGAGTCCTCTTGTTGAGTGGAAGTATCCATAAACCTGCCCATTCCACAATATAGAAAACTAATTATTAGAAATAATCCTCCAAATCGTGTCGATGAAATTTTCACCGAAGCCAAATACTCTAAGAATTTTAATCAAATGAATCCATGCAACCCTATCAAAGGCTTTGGACATATCAAGTTTTATTGCTACATTAGGACCATCTGTACGCCTATCAAGGAAATGCAATAATTCTTGAGCGAGTAAAGTGTTATCGGAGATAAGCCTTCCCTTAACGAAGCCACTTTGGTTCGGAGAAATGATGAGATGAAGAATTGAGGAGAGTCTCTTCGCCAGTATTTTAGTGATAACCTTCCTAGCATAATTGCATAGGCTAATCGGCCTAAAGTCATATATGTTGCTCGGTTTGTCAACTTTAGGGACTAGGCAGAGATATGTTAATGTGAGCATCCGGGGAAGCTCGTGTCCAGCAAAAAAGGAATTGACTAGGTTGTAAAATCTTTAGCTATAACTGACCAACAGTGTTGATAAAATTCTCTAGAGAATCCATCAGGTCCCGGAGCACTTTCATCATTCATTTTGAACACCGCTTGTTTAATCTCCTCTTCCTCTGGCCAGATTGTAAGTAGCTGGTTTATCTCCTTTGGTAGAATTGGCATTCTTCACTTACATTCGTTTACTTTCATTCCTTGAGCCTTCAGCTAGCTCATCCAAGACGTTCACAGCTTCACTGGGTGTCTTATTGAGTAAAGAACCACCACAGACAACATTTATCGTTCTTCTTTCTACAAGTAACAAACCATTATAAAAGTAGAGAGATAATTCTTAGTTAGTGGTGGGGTATCCCAGGCCCTAACCCCGTGCGACCTAGGTGAATCACCCATTTTTCTCCTCCTCATACCAACCGATCCATCCCATTTCTCAGACAAAATATAATAACCATTTCTCAAATCACATCCCATTCATTCCGATTTGCCTTCAGAGTCGTAAGTGCTAACTCTAGATGTCAATGTCAATTGCCAATAGGGTAGAATTGATTTTAGCAATGAGGGTTTCCTCGTTGATACGGAGAATGTCCGGATTTCTTCAAATAATTGGACTAATAATTGGACTGGAGTAGTTAGACTTGGGCCAAGTTAAAACAAACAAACAAATATAATTAGAATGATAAAAACATAATTAATAAAGTATATAATTTACAAGTATTTTGAGTTTTGACTAGCTAACAAACATGTAGTGTCTAAAGCCTTATTGGTCTTTTATCTATCACTTTTTGTCATTCATACCTAATAGTATTCTGGGAGATCAACTAGTCATTCATAGTGAATGTTGCTGGAGGCACACCATAAGCCTGTAGCCAGTACCATAACATCCCTTTTGCAACATCTAATACATCTAGAATACCTTCACCATCAAAATGTACTACATTAAGCTCCTTCCAAATGTACCAAACAATGACGTGCCAAAGTGTTTATCCCACCTGTCGTCTTTGTTTTCCAGGGAATTTCATAAGGAACAGGAAAACAAAAAACCGCATGTTGTTTGTACCCGAGTTCCTCTAGTATCATCTTCAACCATACCGCTTCTTTACTCGCTTGTGTAGCTGCTACATATTCAGCTTCTGTTGTCGATGTAGCAACGATCGACTACAGTTTTAAAACCTAGCTCATAGCACCTCCAGCAAGAGCAAACACACAACCTATTATGAATTTACTTTTATCTAGATCTCTTGCATAGTTAGAATTCACATATCCAAGGACAGTAAAGTCTTGATCCTCCATAATATAATGAAACATCTGAGGTACCCTTGATATATCTCATGATTCTCTTAACAACACTCCAATGCTCTCTTCCAGGATTTACCGTGTACCGACTCACTACTCCCACCGAATGTGCAATGTCTGATCTGGTACAAATCATCGCGAATATTAAGCTTCCCACTGTTGATGCATACGGTACTCGAGACATCTCCATTCCTCTCTGCTTCACTGCTAGGACTCATATTGGAGGAATACTTGAAATTAATATATGAGGGGTAGAAATTGGCTTACATTCTTGCATGTTGAAACGCCGCAAGACCTTCTTTAGATAGTTCATCTAAGAAAGCCAAATTTTCATATTATTTCTATTTCAGTGAATTTGCATCCCTAAAATCTTGTTTGCTGGTCCCAAGTTCTTCATTTCAAATTCCCTAGCCAACTGTACCTTCAATTCTTCGACACGATCTTTGTTGGAGCCTACTACCAACATGTCATCGACATACAACAACAACACAATAAAATTTTTATCACCAAACCTCTTGACATGCGCATAAGGATCTGCATTGAGTCTGTTGTATCCAAAGCTCATGATGAAGGAATCAAATCTCTTGTACCAACATCTCGGTGCCTGTTTGAGACCGTATAGAGATTTGTTCAACCTACAAACCAAGTTCTCCTTTTCTTTTGCTTCAAATTCTTCTGGCTGGAGCATATAAATCTCTTCTTCAAGATCTCCATGAAGAAAAGCAGTCTTCACATCTAGCTTCTCTAGATGTAGGTCAAACGTAGCACACATCACCAGAACGACTTGAACTGTCGTTTGTCATACCACATGTGGAAATATCTCATTGAAATCAATGCCTTCTTTCTGATCTTATAATTTTATCACCAATCTAACACGATACTGCTCCACTTGATCATCACCATTTCACTTGATTTTGAAAACCCTTTTGTTTGCAATAGCTTTCCTTCCTTGTGGCAATTCCACAAGTTCCTATGCTTTATTCTTATGAAGATCTTCAATTTCTTCCTACATTGCTATGATCCACTGAGCTGCATTTGAGTTGCTCAGTACTTCTTGGAGAGTTAAGGGCTCCCCATCCTCGGTTAGAAGGCAGTATGCAACGTTGCTCATCATAATATAATCTGAGTGCCAAGGTGGTGTGGATCTTACTTGTTCTGATTGACGAACTTCTTGCGGAACATCAGAATCCTCTGATTCTAATTCTTCGTGCTCTGGTGCAACTTCAGAAGAAAATTCTTTTTCTACCTGCACATTTGTAGTCTCTAAATTTTCTACTTCTGTGCCATCACCTCTCTCGTTCCTTTATAACTTATCTTCTACAAAGATAACATCACTATTGATGACGACCTTGTGGGCAGTGGGGTCCCACAGGCGATATCCCCTGACTCTATCAGCATACCCCAAGAACAAGCACCTCCTGAATTTTGGATCCAACTTTGTTGTTTCTTGGGTATTGTACATCACGTACACCGTACTTCCAAATATATTTTGGTTGGAATAATCAACTGGATTTCCAGTCCACATCTCCATTGGTTCTTTCAACTCGATCGTGGTTGGCGGGTCCTGATTAATCACATAACAGGCAGTGTTGACGGCCTCCGCCCAACACTTCTTGTCCAGGCCTGCAGCTCCCAACATAGAACATGTTCTCTCTAACAAGGTCCTGTCCATCCGCTCTACCATCCCATTCTGTAGAGGAGTGTATGCCGTAGTGAACTTACTTTTGATCCCTTCTCTTTTGCAAAATCTTTCAAATTCATAATCAATATATTCTCATCCATTATCTGTCTGCAAGCATGATTCTTTTTTCTGAATCTAGTTCAATCCGCATTTTGAAAACTTTGAATTCTGAGAACATATCTTCTTTTCTATTGATTGGATACACTCAACATCTCCTAGAATAATCGTCAATAAATGACACAAAGTACTTTGCACCTCCCAGGGATATAATTGGTTCTTGCCATACATCAGAGTGGATCAACTATAGAATAGCCTTGCTTCTAGAGCTGGATGTGTTGAACTTCAATCTGTGTTGTTTTCTAGTAGCACAATACTGACAAAAGGGTAAGGTCACCTTGTTGAGGCCTTGTAGTCGCTTTTGCTAAACAAGAACCTTTGGCCCTTATTATTACATATGTCCAAGCTTCTAGTGCGATTGCATTATAGTTGATTCTACAGATGCAACAGATGCTTCTACTTCCTGCAACGTCTCCCCCTTTAGCACATATAGCTTTGCAGCTTTATTTTCTCCCTTCATAAGTACAAGCATGCCACGGATTATTTTCATAATCCCCATCTCAACTTCAATCTTGCACCCGAGGTCATTGAATTGTCCAAACGATAATAAATTCTTCTTCAAACCAGCAACATGCCGCACTTTTTGAATAGTGCGTACCGAGCCATCATGCAACTTCAGGTTGATGGTTCCGATACCAACAATCTGCTAAGTATGATCGATCCAGCTTAACACAGATCCTCCTGAGACTGGTTTGTAATGGTGAAACCTATCTCTGAGGTCATATGGAAAGTAGCTCCCGAATCGAAGAGTCACACATCAGCAAATTTATGTCTGCCTTCATTTGTCGTCGATGCCTCACAACATAGGGTCGCTCCATCACCTGAACTACTTTCAACTTTTCCTTGAGGAGTAGAATTCTTGGAACTCCAACAATTTTTCTTGAAGTGACCAGCCTTGCCACTACCGTAGCACTTCACACCCTTCTTACTTTTAGATTTACCTCTATCCTATTTCGGGCTCCCACTTGAGCCATGCTCAGTTGATCTACCTCTTATCACCGCCAAGGCTTCTGCTTGTTGCGAATTTGCCTGCTTGTCTTCCCAAATTTTGTGCCGATTTTCATCTTCAAGAATAGTGGCAGCAATATCGTCGAAAGCTAGATTATCTGTGACGACGTTGTTGGCCAGGTTGATGATAAGATGATCATACGAGTCAGGTAGATTCTGCAGTAAGATTCCAGCATGTTCTTACGACTCAATCTGGTAATCCAACTATGTGAGTTGCTAGAATAGAGTATTTAGAATATTCACGTGCTCCGTCACAGAAGAAGATGCAGTCATACAAAGCATGTATAACTTCCTCTTTAAAAAATCCTGTTGCGAAGAGATTTTCCCTCGTACAATTTGTTGAGATGACCCCAAATCTCCTTCGCCATCTTATTCTCCTCGATGCTAGACAATACATCATCTGCTAAAGCTAGATATATATTAGCTATAGCATTTCCATCCATCTTGGTCCATTTGTCATCTTTGACACACGCCGGTCGGTCATCAAAGCTGCCAGATAATTATCCTTTCACAGAATAGCCTTTATCTTCAATTTCTATAGCGAGAAATTACTCTCGTTGAATTTTTCCAACTCAAACTTTACCGCCATAGCTTCTATCACAAACCCAAAAGCTCTGATTACCAATTATTGTGAAAACAGGACCGATAGAGATGGACTAAAGCTAATAATTTGTAGAAAATAATACTGAAGATAGATAGAACACACTGATTTACGTGGAAACCCCTAAATATATCAGGAAAAAAACCACGGGCAGGGATAGAAGAATTGCACAATGAAAGAATATAGGAGTTATAATCTCTGTAAACCACTAGGAGATACCATTTGTAATCTCTCTAGAAAATAAAAGATAAACACTCAAACTCTCTATTTTTGTCTCTAGTATTTCTCACACTATAATGAGACTCGGAGACTCATGGATAATCTAACAAATTCAGAAGGATGTCCTTTTATAGGAGAAAAGGCATGTGACAATAGTAGTGTGAACTACTACATATTTTACAAAGGTTCGTTTGATAGTTTACAAAGGTTCGCTTTCTCAATGAGGAGTAGCATACGATCATGATCCCATGATCTCAGGTTCCTTCTAAACTAAATATGTGCTTCGTATTTTCCGTCTAGGTGGTTAAATGCTTCAGGTAGACTGATATCTTTGTCTAAGGTTAAACGGTAGAGGTCATTGGATATAGTAGCAAAAGTGTCGCTCCCCCTCCAGTTTGTCGTCCATAATCGTGTAACAGATTCAGTGTTTATGTTCACGTGCATCTCGTTATTGAACTAACTTTCATTTGCTGCTGCACTCCATATACCAGTCCATAGTCATACCGTGTAGGTGTTTAGCAGGTAAAGTTTTTTTTTGATGCTATTGGGTATCCAAGTTCTTCGGGTCTGACTAATCCCAATGGGGTTCTCACGTGGTGACCCCCACTAGTGAACTAGGCGACCTGCGGGCCGTACCCGAGGTCATGGCCCAAATGAGCTGTTGCTCCCAGTGGGATTCGAACTTGAATCTCCAATTGTGAGATTGAGGTCCTCAACCACTAGGACAACCCATCTGAGTTGTTTAGCAGGTAAAGTTAGAAAGTGAAATTCAGATAAATGGTCATTTAAATGGAAGTACTTAGGTTTGATGGCACTGATACATAGGCTTTCTCATTCAGTGTTGAGTAGCCACAACCACTTTGCAAGTACATCTTTATTCATCGTCCTCGAATCCTTAATGCCAATCCCTCATTCTTTCTGTTTGAGGCAAGAGCGTCGCCATTTAATCCAATGCATGGAGTGATCTTGTTGTCCACTCTTTTGCTACAGAAACTTGGATATCATCTGTAATGAACCACACTTTCACCGCTCAAAAGTGAAATGACCCGTTTGGGCAGTGAAGCCCATAGCTTCACCCGAGCCCATTTATATAAATATATATTCGATAATTGAACCAACACGTGCAATTACCCAACGTACTACCAAAATATCACAGTGTCGCTTTTGTACATAATCCTAGTCATACGGTCTTATAAATCTCCGCGACCGAACAGGTTCAACAAAAGAGTCAAAGAACACAAGCATGCTTCCATGGTTAAACACGTTAGAAGTACTTCAGTCATGCTCCGACGTGTCTTGATATGTCTCTGCAACGTACATACACACAAAAGTAGGACTTGAGCTTCCTTAGAAGCTCAGTAGGCAGTTTGAATCTGTTAATGCGTTAATTACTCAACCCTACCCCAAAGAAATACATAAATCTGATTGCTTGGATCTATTAACTGAACCTCACGCAAGAATTCTTCTCTAGCTCCTAACCGTACTAAAGGTAATGAATCACTTACAATAGAGCAGGTTTATCCCCTATCCAAACCACGTATGGCTACTACACAACACCACCATAGACAAAAAATGAAATTCACTAACTCCAAAAAAATTAAACGAAGCAAACATTTGTGTGTGCATTGACATAGCATGAAATCCATCACTTGCTTATTCTTCCCCGAACCAGCCCACCCCCAACCTTCGCCCGACAACAACCACCCGGAACCTCAAGCACAACAGGTGAGCAGGGCACTAAGGCCGGCCAGCCCACATTTCAGGGACAGACTTCGGCAGCACACAGCTGACACCACGAGCAGTACGTTCCGCAGCATCTCAAACAAAGACGAACTGCTATGTCGCCACATCAGGCGCATGTCCCGCTCCACAACCACCTCAGGTTGTCAACCACCGCAGGTGATGAGACTCTGAAATGAGCTCATTTTGCATAGTATTTCATATCATTTTACACATTCTACACTTGAATTATGCCCTAAATATTGATAATTTGAGCTAACTTCGAGAAAATAGGCATATGTTCGTATTTTGCTGGTTTTACACTCTTTTCAGGTACATTTGAGCATAATATGGACATGTGAATATCAAGAGGAAGCTAGGGGCCGAATGATACACTTGCACACAAGACATTGTGTGTTCAAGAAGTGTCCATGCTCCTTCATTCATCAAGCAAGATCATACAGGAAAGGATGTGACTTCCATGCCCTTGTAAAAATCATATCTTTCCACCCAGGGCTTTTAAAATTCTGAAATTTCACCAGGATCTAGATCAAAGAGTCCTCTACAAGTTCTATGTTTATGGAAAGGCACAAAATGGATGCATGCTGAGTTTGAGGCTGAACTCATAAGATGTGTCCAGATTCTGCGTAATGTCAAAAGTGCCCCTTGTACGAGCTATATCTTCTAAACGACTTGAGGGACTGATATGTAATTTCACCAGAATCCATATATGAGGCTCCTTTACAACTTTGATTCACAGAGTTTGTGCATTTGGTGCCAAAAACATTGTCAAAACTCCACCTACCGAAAGTGTGTTCAAATTGGGAGCAAAGACATCAATACCCTTACTAAATGATAAAGGCCAGCACAAATTTGAGGGGGGCTGATGGTAATTGACCAAGCACTCATTCCTTACAATATCAGAAACCCCTCATTTCAGTCACTCGACCTGGAACAATTTGGAGAGGCTGAACTTAATTTTGGGAGGCCGAAAAAGCTCAAGAGAGGTGCTTAGGCCACAAGAGAGGAGAAATACCTCCGGGTGTTGAAGAACACGAAGGGGGAAAGGAGAAGCTCGGATTCGAACAAGGGTCAGGCTTGGGTTTTATTAATTTCTTCCGGATTTATGACTTTATTTCGTGATTATCTTGCTTGTTCTTAAGCCCATCCCTAGGCATGAGCTAATCTTGTAAACTTGGGGCTCGATTTAGCCCCACTATGTAGACAATTTATGACCTATTCGTATATTAATGTTCTAGCTACGTTCAAGTCGTATGCTTTTGTCTAAACCTAGTGTTGTGAATGAGATATTGAGGCCTTGTTAGTATGACTGATTGCATTGCAAGTATTTGGATCGATGAGTGGTGAAAACCTATGTCGTTACGACCAATTATTAGTATGAGTACATAGACTCGCTTGTATGCAAACATCCATATGCCTTACACGTATGTCTCTCTTTTGTTAATGCTTGGAACGATGGTTGTGTAAAGCTTGGTTCGTGAGTGACAGTGCGAGCCAGAGTGACTACCCTCCATTAGCATGAGTACTTGTATTAACTTAGTGAGAGCATGGGTGTTTCTCATTTATTTGGAAGTCTTTCCCGAAAACAAGCTCACAAGAGTAAGGTTAAACATTAGACATTAGTACATTGCATGTTGGGGGGATTGCTTCTTGACTTGTGGTGCCATAAGGGATAGTAAAAATCAAGAACTTAATGTCACCTTCTCGGAGGTTTAGAGTAGCTACGTAGTCTTGCCCGTGAGCCATAGCTATATTAAGTCATGTGGTATGAACGAACGAACTAAGTATGTATGTATGAATTGGTTGTCGTGTTTGCATAGCGGGGCAATATATCTTGCCTTGAGCCGATCTCTCTCCCGAGTGCAATTCAATACCCATTTATTTTATGCAATTAGGTTTAGATTAGATTAGTTATAGATTAGTTGCTGAATCTTGTCCCCCTCCATGCTGTCGTCTTCTTCTCATCAATTGCTGAATCTTGTCCCCCTCCGCGACCTTCTTCCTTTCTCTTCGCCGCGTATCCCTTATGTGGAAGAAGCTGCGAGAGATCCTTTTATTCCCCATCGGCCACAGCCACATGGTGAGGGTTTACTGTGCCAACCTGGACCCTCATTCATGGGTTTGGACGATTTGATTAATCTGTGTTTTAATTCAGCCATGCCCAATTTCATGGCCCATTACTGGCTGCCCGTAACTGTTAATTTAATTTAAATGAACAGAATTTGCATACCTTACAATCATCTTTGTCAAATTTTTATGGCCTACATAGGAGCACAAAACAGTGACAAATAGTAAATAGTAATTCATGTTAGTATAGATTTCACCACTGTTATTCTCCCTGCAAAACTCAGTAGCATATTCTCCCACTTATTGAGCCGTCTCTCCATCTGCTAGATTAAACCGTCCCAGGGTGGTGTCCTTCTTGGGTTTCCTCCTATAGAAAGACCGAGATACATGAAGGGTAAACCCCTTGTTGGCGTGTCAGAATTTCTGCTCCTGTTGCTTGACTGCCTGCATTGTGATTCACTTCAAACAGACTGTTTTAAAGTTATTGACTGCTAGACCAGAAATTAGTTCGAAGATCATCACTATTCCTTTTATGGACTTCAAATTAGTGTCTAAATATTCTATAATCAGAAAGGTATCTTGAATATGTGTGACATGTGTTTGGCCAACTGTTTCACCCTTATTGTTTATTTCAACTCACAATTCCATTATAATTCATTGCAATGGTAATTTACATATATATGGCCAATAACAAAATACTATCAGAGATCTAATTTCTTCACTAATTATTTTATACTCATACTTCGTACATGTATTTGGGGATAGTCTTGGAGGAGTTCTCGGCATATATATAAACAATCCAGAAGTGTGAGATATAGAAGATGAGTTTGATTTGGTGATGACTTTGAGAGCAGACGTTTAGGAGCAACCAAAAGATTTGATGATTTAGTATACCTTCAAATTTAGAGATGCGCTAAATGATCCACCGCGGGCAATATCTATAGAGGAAGAAATGATCACCCTGTCAAGAACAAGACATGGTTAGTGGAATCCTACCTCCTGGCAAACATGCAGTAGATTGTCGTTAGGTGCTAACAACCAAGGATAAAACCAATGGAAGTATCGAAAGGTACAAGGCACGATTTTCCATGACTGAATCTTAATATGTAGTAGATCTAAATCATCAAATCTAAGGGCATGCTGCTCCGACATACCGTGACTGAATCTGGAGACAAGAAGTAAAGAAATGAAAGATTAAATTTTCTCTATTAATTTTCTGAGTACCTTTACAATGTATAGAATGTATAAATATATAGAGAATTCTAGACTATCATGTATGGAATATTCCCATAATAAAGGTAATATCATCCCGGGATATAAGGGGAATATATATTTAAATCTTTCCCTCGATCATCAATAACTAACACTCTCCTCAAGTTGAGTATTAGGATGTCCAATAACCAATTTATACATCACATCATCAAAAGATCGTCCCTCAACTGCTTTAGTGAGGACATCTTCAAGTTGATCCTCTAATCTCACATAAGAAGAGAGAGAGTTCCGTTCTCTAGCTTCTATTTAATGAAGTGTCGGTCAATTTTAACATATTTTGTCCTATCATGAACTGTATTCTCTAAGATATATATAACGGCTTTATCGTCGCATCTCAACGGATAAGGTCAATCAGGTTAGAAACCCAACCCAGTCAGCAATTTCTTCAACCACAGCACTTTGGTCACCCCTCTTGCAATACCTCTGAACTCAATTTTAATACTCGATAATGCTACTACTTTCTTCTTCTTGCTCCTCCATATATTGAACTTCCACCTACAAATTGAAGTAGTATGCCGTGGATTCCCGTTCAATTAGCGTCTATATAGTCCTCTATCCTCAAATGTCCATATCTCCAAGGTATCACTCCAGTATCAGGGGCTCCCTTGAGGTACCTGACAATCCTCAGGACCGTCTTCATATGTTCTCTCCCTGCATGTGCATGAACAGACTCACTACTCCCACAACATAAGCTATGTCTGGTCTAGTATATGAGAGCATCAGTTTCCCCATGAGATGATGATATCTCTCTCTCTCTCTCCGTGTCTGCACCCTCAACACCATCCACTATCCTGAGACCATGGTTGGGTACCATAGAAGAATAAACAGTCTGACTATCTAGTAATCATATCTCAGCTAACAGATACAAAATGTACTTCCTTTAGGATATCCCAAACTTCGAACTCATTAGCTCAATGCCAAGAAAGTATTTTAGTATCCCCAAGTACTTCATCTCACATTCTTTGAATAAATTCTGCTTTAACTCCTCAATCTCCACTCCATCATCACATGTAACCACCATGTCATCGACATATATGATAAGACATGTTATCTTACCATCTCTACTCTTCAGAAACAATGTATGATCTGAATTGCTCTTCACATATCCATACTTCCTCATTACAAGAATGAATTTGCTAAACTAGGTATGGGGGAATGCTTCAATCCATATAGGGCTTTCTTCAACCAACATGCTTCTTTAGACCGTAGATCTTGTGAGAACCCATGAATCATGTAAGAATGCGTTCTTCATGTCAAACGGATAAAGTGACCAATCCTTGTTAGCTGCAATAGAGAACAACACTTGAATTTTATCAATTTTGGCCACCAGTGAGAATGTATCACAATAATCAATCATAAGTCTGTGTGTAACCCTTGTCAACTAATCTTGCTTTATATCTCTCAGTCAACCCATAAACTCTCCTTTTTATCATAAACACCCACTAGCACCCATATGGCTTCTTACCGCAATCAGCATAACCTCTGTTCGAGAAAGCGGTCGCCTAGTCCACCTAGGCACAAGGTGGTCGCTCTCCGCCCTGCTCGAATTTTGCCTAATCACCCGCTTAGGGCTCTAAGGGAATGCCTAGGCTCTAGGTAGACTCTGACTGCCCAGAAACTGCCTAGCGCTTTCTCGAACACTGAATATATCCCCTAAGCATGATTTTTCTCCAAGTCACTCATTTTCATCTACATGGATCTTCCACTCAAGTACAGACAGTACCTCCTCAACACTCCTTGGAAGCTCCTCTTGATATACAGCTGAAATGAATGTCTTTGGTGACTTAGATTCTCTCTCCCTGAATAGGTTAGCCAATGAATATCACTGTGAACCAGAAATATGATCCGAAGAATACTTCTGAGCAATAATTCCACGAGTGCTGTGATCGGGTAACACTCGTGGTGACCTCAAAGTGTAAATATCAGGAACATGGGTAGCAACCTAAGGTATAGTGAGCATAGGAATATACTAGGAGCACCCTGATGAGATAAGTCAGAATTAATGGTAACAGGAGAAGATGAGCTAGAACCACTAACCTTAATATCCAGTGATGGAGACGCATTAAGGCGAGGTGGTGCGGTTGTGTACCAATAATGATGATGCAATATTCCAATCATGTGGGTTATATATCAGATGACTCTCTCCCTGACTCCTAGATTGGATCCCCCAGGGTTGTGAACACTTGTCTAGAAACTGGATCATAATACCTATACCCCTTTTGGTGAACTTCATACCCCACAGAGACACATCTAAGTGCACATACTTCCAGTCTAGCACAATGATTCTTAGGGATATGGACAAATACGGAATACCCAAACACCAAGGAGGAATAATAAGATATGATGACACTTTATGATAAGATGGATGATAAGACTTGAAGGGGTTTTTAAGTTCGAGTACCTTGTTAGGAAGACGATTTATCGAATAAGTTGCTATGGCAACCGTCTCTGACCAAAAGAATGTTGGTACACCGTACACATGAATCGAGCATAATCGGTCAAGTAATTTCCAATAAAATACAATTTTTCCTTTCTGCAGCTCCATTTTGCTCATGGATATAGGGACAAGAAGTTTAGTGGATAATATCATTCTGAGTATAAATAAGGTAGTCATAGAATGATTCACACAATTCCACCCATTTTCAGGCTGAATTTTTTTAGATATACCTTAAATTGATTCGGAGCCAACCAATAAAAGTGAATGAAGTTATCAAAAACTTCTTATTTATTTTTCAAAAAATAAACTCAACACATCCCAGAGCAATCATCAACAAATAATAAAAAGTACTTAAATCCCCCCCCCTATAACAATAGGTGCATGTCTCCATGTGTCACAATGAATTAATGCAAAAGGAGTATCATAAATGATATCATATGAGTCCTAGATCGTGCACATGATTCACAATTAATAGGAAAATCAGAGAGTTCAGGAAATAGTTTCTGAAGATACTCATTAGATGGGTGGCCTAATCGTCAGTACCATAGCCATCGTTTTCCATCACGACCACTTTGAACATTCAAGGCGTCCCCAACAACACTCTCATCCACATAATACAATCACGATCCGCTCAGTATCATATTCAATGATCTCCTTCGTCCGAATATCCTACAATACACAAAATGGGGAATACATCATCACCGTACAATCTAATTCCTTAGTATATGGCTAATAGAAGCAATTTATGAGATGAATATGGAACAATTAGATAATTTAATAATTTGAGATTGGGTGCAATCTCAATCGAGCCAACCTATTTCACAGGTAATAATTCTCCATTAGCGGCATGTATCATATGTTTTTGGGGTTTCTCACTAAATAAATGTCAAGGTGGCAGTTCATGATTATGTACAGATAAGCAGACATTATCTACGGCAAAATGACCGATTAGATTGCAGGAATTCCGTTGGCATCAACCGGTAGTGATAATTTAATTGAAATTGCGAGTGATATGAATCCACGTGAGATAAGAAATCCAACTGACACCAGAGGAATTTTTGTATTTTCGTCATCATTTTACCGTTACATAAAACATAATCAAACAAAAATGTTTTGAATCAAACATTTGGTTACGATTCAACTGTAGTCAATGCCAACCGTAATACATCATTTGGTATGTGGACATATAAACCGCAATCATTATCCATATTTTTTTGTCCCCAAACTAAATACGAAAATTGATAAATGCCACCAAAAGGCACACGAATAATGCACATGGGAGAAAATCCCACCAATAACCAACAAGTGTTGATAATAACATTTATTATCACACTAATGGATGTCTGACACATGTTAATTCGTAAATATTAGGTGCATAATTTTTCGTGGTACATATCAGCTTCCAACTAAATACATCCCAAAAACACCTATAAAAAAAAAAAATACATCCCAAAAATGTGGTGTAAAATAAGTCTTTAGTCCTTTTTAACAGGTTTTTAGTAAAACAAAAAGGTCTTTAGTCTTTTTTTAATAGGTCTTTAGTCTTGCATAACCTTATCATTTTTTTTTGCTTTTACAAGAGAAAGTTTTCTATATTTACCTAAAAAGAGAAGGTTCCTTATTTTTACAGAAAGAACTAATATTTATTTTCTTTTACACATAGCATAGGTCCATTATTTTTTTTAGTTTGTCATAGCTTTTTTAGCAAAGCAAGAGAACTTATAAGGAAAATGTTAATTATACTGTGTAATTTGACCCAATTACTAAATTTCATGATGTGATAAAATCACAATCACACTTTTATAGGTTATTTTTATGTATTTTTTTAATTGTGATTGTTATTGTTGTCACATCACGTAATTTATTAATATATTAGAGTGGGAATGTTATTTGTACTTTTTTTGACACACTTACTAAACTTATTATGTGACAAAAATATCAACAAGATTCTTCATTATTTTTTTAATTTTTTTAACTGTGTTTGTTTTGCGCAAAAGTACTACTACTTCTTCTAGTACTTCTTTTAGTACTTCTTTTGCTACTTCTTCTTATTTTTAGATATAGTAGTGTTTTGCGCAAATACTTAAAAATAATGAGGTGATAATTATGTATAACAAACTTAATATTAGATTACTAAAATAATCTTCATCTATTTAATTAAATCTAATTCATGTATTTGGACGATTACCATAGGCTTGCAAATACACATCCAAGTATTATTGTTTTTTTATGTGTTAGTTTAATGTTTTCATCGTAAATTCTAATGCATGAATATTTTTTTGTATGTTTGGGATGCTTGCAATTTTTTTAATTTTGACATTATTACGTCAGTTTTTGTTTTTAATATTGCGTCGTGAGTAAAAATTTATTTTTTAGAAGGAATATAAAATTAGCAAAAATCGAATGCATGGATTAAAATCGAATGAACTTGTAAGAATATATTTTTATTTTTAGAAGGAATTAAAATTATATATATTGAAGAAGGTTAATTTGGTCATTAAATATATTTTTACTTTGATATTATTATAAAAATGTCATGCTTATTTTTAGGAATATGGAGGTTCTAAAAAAAGAACAAGCACTAGTACTTGTATTACGCAAAACACTCAAATTTTTTTATAAATGAACTTATAAGCACAATTAAAATAATAAGCAACTCGCGCAAAACAGACTTTAAGTGCCTGTTTGCAAGTTCTTCTCAAAAGCAGCTTTTGACTTTTCAATCGCAGAAACCCCTTTTACACTGTTTGCGATTTTGGCTTTTGGCGGTGGAAAAGCTCCCAAAAGCCCAAAAGCCAAAAGCTACTTTGGAGTAGCTTCTGGGAGGCTTAAGGCGATGATAATTTTGTAAATATTTAAAAATTCACTTTTAAGATAATTTTGTCTATATACAAATCGATAATAACAAAATACCCAAAACATTTCCCGTATTATATCCATTTTGTAATACTATTTTTTAAACTTTTGTCACATTAAAGCCCCTACTACAAACACTTTATGACTTCCTTATAAAAGCATCTTTTTTAAAAACTTTATCAAAAGCCAAAATCAGCTTTTCAGTAGAACTTGCAAACACGGTCTTACTAGGCGGTCTATGGGTCCTTCTAGGCCGTCTGTGTTGGAAAGGAAATAATTGAGAAGATTAGGAGAGATTTGGGATTTCCAAATCTCTCCCTGATTTCCCGGGATTTACTTTAATCCCGAGACTTACCTTTTCACACATTGTATTGGTTATAAAAAGATGTAAAGTGTATAGTGGAAAAAATAAGAAAAATAAAATGAAAGGAAGGATCCAAGATCCTCCCGTGGAGTAGGAATTCACCCGAACCACATAAATTCTATGTTTTTGCAACAACATGGTATCAGAGCTAGGTTCTAAACACTAGCAAAACTCGTCATCTACCATCCGACAGTTTGAAAGCATGACAAAAATGGTAGAGACAGAACTGGCAGCAACTCTCACGGAGGCTACCCATGCTCTGTCCAAACAGATTGCCATCATCATGGAGCAACAATCAGGATCATTTTCCAGCGACAAGAATCAACCTGATATACGAATCGACGTCAAACTCGACAAAAATAATTATGTACTGTGGGCATGGCTTATGGAGGTCGCAATAGGAGGCCGAGATCGGTATGAATTCCTCACGAAGAAACCCCCTGTCGAGACAGATCCCGTGTACAAGGCTTGGCGGAAAAAAGATTTGCAGGTATTCTCCTGGCTAACAAACAACATGGATAGGAGTATTGTTAGACAATATATCCACTTTCCCACATCAGAGATGCTATGGAGTACACTGGCCTGAACGTTTAAGGCGGGTGAGGACAGTCTACAGATATTCGATCTGAAGACGAAGGCGGGCGGATTGGTGCAGAATCAAGCAGAGTTAGAGGAATATTACAGTGTGTCAAACAGTTTGTGGATGGAAATTGATCGGAGGAGGCCGAATCCTATGAAGTGCGAAGAAGACATTCTGGAATATAATCGGATCCAATCGGAGGATCGTCTATTCACGTTTCTATCAAGCCTAAACAAAGTTTTCGATCCGATTGTAAGGGACATATTGAAAGCAAAACCTCTCCCTGATGTAGACGAGGTCTACGCTACATTGAGATTTGAAGCAGCACGTTGGGAGATACTGTCGCTGACGACGAATCCAGACGACAGGTCTCAGAACATTGGTCTCGGATCTGGCCTCGTAACCTTGATGGGACGGCTCAAAATTTCATCATCAAACCCTGTAATTGTGGCCCATTCGAAAACAGTGCTCCACAGGCCGGCCTAGGAAACAGCCGGGGCAAACTTCAGTAGGCCGGGTGGAACCCGACCCAGATATATCGACCCGCTGACCCAGGGCCGACCTGGATACTCTGACCTCAGTCTGCAGAACCGGCAGAATTCGAACTGTCGCAGCAAAATCAACAAAGGGTACAACGGTCGCCGGTCGGAAAACTCGTCATCCCGGCGATGTTGTGATGAGTGTGGAAGAATAGGACATGTAAAGAGAGATTGTTATCGGATTGTGGGATATCTACCCGGCCACCCTCTTCATCGACGGTCTGGAGAACAAAATTGGGAAACAGCAGCCGTGGGAGAAGGGACGGACCAGAATGACGAAGAAGACCTCGGATTCGCTGCACTGAGCTTTGGGAGGCGACAACCCATCCACCCACAAGCAAACTTGGGTGTCAACTCCGGAAGAAATACGACTTATTCCAACAGATTTAGAGTGAAGACGACGAGTGAAAATACTGAAGCAGGAACAAATCGACACCACTGCGAAAAAGGGGGCATGCCAACAGGTATAAGTGGAGGGGGGGGGGGAATTACTATCCTGCCCCTCTACAATTTCAAATGCAAAATTTTTTAAAGAACGGTGTTATGGGGATAACTTTGATTCAGGAATCGTAAATTCGTGTGCAAGAAGAATTAAAGGGAAGAACCAACAGTGAATTTTCGATTGTGGTGCTACTGATACGGTTTCATATGTTATGATGATTTTTGTGAGAAACAGGGTCCTAAATGAAAAAGTATTCAGACAGTTAGCGGAGAGCTCCTACCTGTCAAGGGTGCTGGGATAGTTGAGATCACCCCGAGTCTCAAACTATCCAACTGTTTATATGTTCTAGCTTTGTCCCATAAATTGTTATCCATCAGTCATGTAACGAAAGAGTTGAATTGTGCGGTATTGATGTATCCCTCATTTTGTGTGTTGCAGGATATCCGGACGAAGGAGATCCTTGGACGTGGCACTGAACAGGATAGATTGTATTACGTGGATGAAGTCGTTTCACCTTCCAAAACCCTCACCATTCGTAGTACTACATCCCAGAAAAGCTGGTTGTGCCACCAGCACCTAGGTCACCCTTCCGACAACTACTTAAAGAATTTTTTTCCGCATTTTTCTGGCTTTCCTATTTCGTGTGATGCTTGTTTGCGTGCTAAGTCCCATCGGGCATCATTTGTGCCTAGTCGGACCCGTGCTCACAAACCATTTTATATTATTCATTCTGATGTTTGGGGACCTGTCCCGGTAGTTGGCGACCTTGGTTTGAAATACTTTGTTCTATTTATTGATGACTGCACCCGAATGACTTGGATATATTTTTTGAAGAATAAATCCGATGTTATGGCTAAGTTTGTTGAGTTTTATAACATGATTGCTACTTAGTTTGACATGTCCATCAAGGTCCTTCGCTCTGACAGTGGAGGAGAATTCGCAAATTCCGAGATGACTAAGTTTTGCTCAGAAAAAGGTCTGGTGCATCAAATCACATGCCCTTATAGCCCGGAACAAAATAGAGTTGCCGAACGGAAGAACAGGTTTTTGTTGGAGATTACCAGAGCTCTAATATTGGATTCCGGTGTCCCGTCTATGTACTGGCCGGAGGTGTTATCCACTGCTACTTATCTCGCTAATCGCCTCCCTACTAAAATCTTTGAGTCTGCAACACCACTCCAGGCCTTAGCATCTTATACCAAGGTGCCGTCATATCACACCCTATCATCACAGGTGTTTGGTTGTTCCGTTTTTGTCCACATTCCAAAGGTGAACCGATCAAAGTTTGAGCCATGTTCCCTGAAGTGCGTATTCATCGGGTAAGGGATGCATTAGAAAGGGTACCGATGCTATGATCCCAGAACAAAGAGACTTTTTACTACGGTGCACTCCAACTTTATTGAAAATGAGTTCTACTTTCACAATGCTTCTCTATCTAGTTATCAGGGGGAGTCAGTACGGGATCTACTAGATTGGATCAGCTTGCCATCCATTATTGAGAAACCTCATAAAGAGCTACCCATATCCTCGGAACCACCGCCACATGTCTCGTCCATTGCCTCGTCAAGTCCAAGACACGTAATACAATCCGAAGGGCCTCCCGAAGTGACCACAGATCCTTCTTCTTCGAATCATCCTTCTTCTCCGGATGTCTTGGTAAGTGACCCTTCTACTGAGTCTATATTTCAGGATGCTGCACTTGTTCCCACTGACCCTTCAGGTTCACCACGGGGGCGGGTACTACCAGACCGGTCTTCCAGAGGAATAGCGACCCAGAGATATATTGCTAAGCATGTCCCGAGATCCAAACGGTACCCTGTGGCTAATTTGCTCAGGGGGAGCTTCGCAACCGCTGCCAAAGCATTCACAATGTCCCTATATCTTGAAGAACTCCCTAGAAATGTGGACGAAGCACTATGCATACCTGAGTGGAAGGAAGCAATGGAAGTTGAAATGGAGGCCCTAGAGAAGAACCATACTTGTGAAACATGCAAGATACCAACTGGGAAGCGTCCTGTAGGTTGCAAATGGGTCTATACCGTAAAGAGGAAATCTGATGGAACAGTGGAGAGGTTCAAAGCAAGGCTAGTCGCTAAAGGATATACCTAGACATATGGGATTGATTATTCAGAAACATTCTCCCCAGTAGCGAAGATGGACACAATTCGTGTATTGCTGTCCATTGCAGCCAACAGGGACTGGCCACTTTATCAGCTTGATGTAAAGAACGCCTTTCTACATGGAGACCTCGAGGAGGAAGTGTATATGGAGAGCCCTCCTGGTTTCTCCCATCTATTTTGCCCTACTGAAGAATGCAGGTTAAGAAAAGCATTGTATGGACTGAAGCAGTCTCCCCGAGCCTGGTTTGGACGGTTCACTATGGCGATGAAACGGTATGGATTCCACCAGAGTAACTCAGATCACACTCTATTTCTTAAGAGGAGACCACAAGGCGTCACATGCCTAATAATCTATGTTGATGATATGGTAATTGCTAGTGATGATGAAGAGGAGATAGCAACCCTGAAGTCAAGACTGTTTAAAGAATTCGAGATGAAGGATCTGGGTAGCCTCAAGTATTTCTTGGGAATCGAAGTTCTCCGATCAAAGGGAGGAATCTATATCTGTCAGAGGAAATATGTTCTCGATATGTTAGCTGAGACGGGACTCATGGACTGCAAGCCGTCAGAATCACCCATGCTACCAAATCACGAGCTCACTATTGTAGAAGGGGCCGAACCTGCCGACCGGGCTCAGTACCAGCATCTCGTGGGAAAAGTAATTTATCTGGTGCACACAAGACCAAATATTGCTTATGCCGTGAGCGTTGTCAGTCAATTCATGCAGAATCTTCAAAAGGACCATTGGGATGCAGCGATAAGGATCGTGCGGTACCTAAAAGGGACTACTGATACTGGAGTAATTTTCAGAAACAATGGGCACATGGATATGGAAGCATATATGGGCTGGGAACCCAATAGATCGTAAGTCAACCTCGGGGTACTTTACCCTCATTGGTTGGAATCTGGTGACATGGAAGAGTAAAAAACAGAGGGTGGTGGCCTTGTCGAGTGCTGAGGCAGAATTCTGGGGCATTGCTAGAGGAGTTGCAGAAATACTGTGGTTGAGAAAGTTGATGACAGAATTGGGTTTTTCCCCGAGAAAGGCGTGTCCCTTAAGATGTGACAATCGGGCTGCGATACAGATTTTAGAAAATCCTGTACAACATGACAGAACAAAGCACGTGGAAATCGACAGACACTTTATAAAGGAGAAGTTGGAAGATGGAGT
>JAOYMZ010000643.1:0-10016 GCA_025802335.1 Pinguicula primuliflora | reverse complement strand
TGAACATAATAACCCACAAATTATCTTCTTGACCAAGTCATTAAAGTTGGGCCCAATATTATATCCAACTAACAATTATTTGGTTTAAAGCCCAAAAGATATTTACATCTTTTCAAGGCATTATCCCAACAGTGATGTCCAAGAAGAGCTACAGCTAACCCGTTACGCTCCCGGATTTACACGAAAATGGATGAGCATGAACCGGCCAAGGGGATATAGCAGCCAGGAGTTTATGCAAGTTGGAATACGGCTACAATCCGGCCATGTCTGAGAATGAAAGCTCGCGGGACAACAGCCTCTGCTTATCGTTCTCATTCAAATCCACATTTCCATCTGCATCATGATCAGCTCGTCCAGAGACGCTTTTATTTTTACCATCTAATTCTGTAACATGCACCTGAATATGTTCTTGGATCAAGGCAGAGCCGTCCGTGTCTATTTCCTGCATTTCCGACTGAATGAGAGCATCCATTCTTGCCCTGTCTCTGTCCCTTGGATACGTACAGTAGAGAAACGAGTAAAATGCACAGCAAATTGCCATGGGGATGCCGATTGCAGTGTATAGGGCTTTGCCAAGGGATGATGCATTTTCTCTATCCGTTTCGATCATCTTTGAAGCTGCGGATCCCTTTGGGATAGGTTTATATCCATACGCGTGCTGAGCTAATATTCCGACGACCGGCGGAGCAAAAGATGATAGGATGGACTCGAAAGACCTGTCCAAAGCATAGATGCTAGTACGAGCCCTCTCTGGAACTATTTCTGCAAATATTGGACTGCATTTGTGTTAGTAAGTCAAATATCAATCATCATGTAGCATGGTCTGGAGATACATACTTGTTAGTTGCAGGAGCATTCCACGAGATGAAGAATCCCATAATGAAGAAAATCAAACCATGAATGGCTGCAGATGAAGGTTCATCAGGCAATACCAGCATCAAAATGGCTGCTAAAGGAATAGCTGAACCGGAGCTTATCTGTGAAAGAATAATCCTTCCAGTGTTGGGTAACCTTTTGGCAAGAATATCTCCCATCTTCCCTCCAAACAGCCCACCTAACGACCCGGCAACGTTAAACATGGTCCAGATGGCTGCTGTTGAACTATGGGAGAAGCCCATCAGCTCCAACCACATTGGGGCAAACGACAGAGAAGACCAAGGGAAAGACCCGGAGACGCCTTGAGCAACCAATATTTGGAAAGAAGGCACTTTTATAACTGCTTTTGCTTCAGCAATCAGGTCCTTCACTTCTTCCGCGAATGATTTACGCGCTTCTCCATCCTTACCATTTCTATTCACAAAACGAGGGTCATCAGCAAAGAGACGGACTAGTACACCAATAACTACACTCAACAGACCAACGAGGTGGAAAGCGATTCTCCAACCCGGAATTCCCATGAATGATGTGGAGGCTATCAGGACAGATAGTAGACCGCCAATTATGGAACCCAAGTTTCCTGTCAATTGCAGCCATCCAAAAGCAGTACCTCGGTTGCTATCATCGGTAGAATCAGCAACCAGAGATTGAATCGCTGGAGTGACAATAGCAAGTCCAATCCCATTTAGGCCTCTTGAAATTGCAACCTATTTTTAACAATGCAAGAGACCAGTAAATACATACTGAGTACAGATTTCACCGCACAGGAAATAAAGGTTTCAATTGCAGTCATTTAAAACCATTGATGTTTAAATAATAAGAACACAACCGCAATTTGGCCCACACACGCGCACATGCGCACACAAGGCCTGAGCCTAGAGACACGCATCTGAGTGAAAATTCCTAAAATGATATACTTTGACCTGTGTCCAAGATCCGATTAAGCATTCAAACATGGACCTCTAGGCTCTAACTCAGGTGGATATATCAGGGAAACACGTGTTAACAAGCATTGAAGACAATCTGTATCCATATGGCACAATGAAATTTCCTTAATATTTACCAGTTAAGCATATCTTCCATTCTGAACAATTAACTCAAATAATAAAATACAATCCCTCTATCGATGAAGACAGCTGCCATAATGCCTACCTGAGGAAATTAAAAATCCCAGACCTCAACAAATTAGCAGCGAGACTCTTGTTAACACCCAAAGATCAACCCTTTGGCATTTTATTCCAGACCAACCAATCAGACCAGCAGTAAAAACACAATTTTACTGTAAACTTGAATAACCTCGACAAAAGTTGAGGAAATGGCTACGAGGAAAGTGGCGGCAGCCCAGAGAAATGCGCCCAGAGCGATAACATGAGTCCGGTTATGGCGGACGGAAAGATAGGCGGCGAGAGGGTAGCAAGCAGACTGCACAATGGACCTGAAGAGGGTCAGAGAGCCGAGCCGCGTGGGATCAGCGTGCAGAGCCGCCCCAACCTCTTTGTACACCCCGGGAAGCAAAGATTCGTCCGCCCGTTCCATTATACCAGCTAAATTTACAAGCACCAAGGTAGCTGTTTCTGATCTCATCTCTTTCAAGGTTTTCAATCTATAAACCCCGGCGGGCTGCGGAGGCGGGGTGGGGGGAGTTGACTGGAAAACAGAGGGAAAGTGGACGCGACAGGAGAAGGGGCGGTTGTTTGGTAGATGTAGTTTGGTAAATTACCGGCTAAGGTTGATTTAAAAGGAAATTTATTCGTGTAACGAATAATTTGGTAAGATTGTCGGAACGAGGCAACATTGGATAAGTAATAACATACTATTAAAAATTTATTGTTAATTCCCAAAACTAATCGATAAGTTAAAATGTACAGATTTTATTCGGAATTCTCACATTCTGCGAATTTTCACATAAAACTAAAACTTTATGAATCGTTTTAATAAGAGAAAGAATCAAAATGTTTAACTCATGATCAAGTCGTTGTATTGTATCACAATTTATGAAATAATCAAAAAATAAACATTCCATTATTGGCAATATATCTTCAGTTAAAATTAACGATATTATTGAGATTGAAATTAAATTATGGATTATGGTATTTCCAAATGAAAAATATAAATTAAGAAATGCCCAAAATTGAGATAATTCGAATTTTAGTTAAGATATATTTGTGCGGGATTCTTAAAATTATAAATTAATTATAAGAACTATTTTTTAAAAAATAGTATTTTACGAAGTCAATTTTCTGTTACTAGATAATGTCTCGTGGCTGAAGCCACGGTTGCGAGAAGAAAACGATATAGAGGTTACGCATTTTTTCACAACCATATAGAGAGCAATTAACTACGAAATGCAAAAGCCATCCTTTTTATTGCAAGACACCTTCGTAAATATCAGTTCTTCATCTTCATTGCTCCTTGCAGGTCTTTGACCACAAATCCTTCTAACATGCATATTTGGCAAAGTATATGCACGAAAGGCAGGTAACAATTATTGCATCATTTGTAAATATTATATGAGGAGATTCAACATTAATCAACCACTATGATGTTAACATCAACGAATATGAAGTCACAACATCAATTTTATAGGAACGCAACCCAAAACTTCAATATTTCGGGCTAGAATGAAAATATTTGCAGCAAAATGCCTTAGTTTTGGTCTGCCCCTCTTCTTCATTTCTGGGAATGTACTTATAGTCTATAGCTGGATAAGCCATACGTGATGTCCCCGACTTCATACTTCTGTAGCCACATGGTAGCTCGATTCCATGATTCCAATATAAAGATCCACTATGATGTTATCCTACAAAAAATGGTCAAACAATCTATCATGGTAAGAACGAAGTTAAAAGTAGTTAAAATGGTCAAACAATCTATCAGGCAATTAACGAAACAGCAATGCGTGAAACAATAACTGATGGATTTCTGCTGGACGGGCTGCAAGGAAAAATCAAAGGAAAGCTGAAAAAAATATTTCAGAAAAAGATGCAAGACCGCTGGGATGTATGGAACCTTACCTTTGGCACTCAATGAATATACTCCGGCAACCCTGCAAGAAACCGAAATCCGGTAATTCGTATTGTGAAGAGAACTAATAACAATGACTGAGATGTAACAGACAAAAATATTGAAATTTCTAACCTTCTTCTGGAGGTTAATGTGCTTTCTGCATGATGTGGTTTCTTGATGTTGTACAAACTCCATTCTCTTTGTGGAAACCACCCACAAAATGTCAACACGCTGGAAAAAAAAAGGACAAACTTTCCTGAACGAAGAATGCAATAATTGAACTGATAAATTCAAACACTTTGGATAAAGGCCATTGATTCACCTGCTTTAGAATATTCCACAAAATTCAGGCATGTGCTTCCTCGAAACGCTTTATTTGCTTATCCAACTGATAACCATGATTGTCAATAGCAGGATGAATCTTGACTCGCATTCTTTAGAATCCTTCACAAAGTTCAGACATGTGCTTCCATGAGGCTTGGCTTTATTTGCTTGTTCAACGGATACCCAGCAGCAGCATTTTTATTCAATCAAGAATTATATCAGAGCATAAACCCTACTGAAAAGATTGTAAGAACGATATTAGGATATGACGTCATGTACATAATACAAACATAGAGTCATGTATTTCATATATAATGCAAACTTTGTGAATCCATCTATAAAATCTCTGAATTTTCTGACCGACAGCCAGAGAGAAATCTCTGAAATCGAAAATTGAAAAGGCATGAAGGAACCCATGAACCGATCTGTATTGCTATAGTACAGAACTGCGAAAATCGATAAGGCATGAACCGAATTCAAATGAAACCTCAAGCGAAATCGAAAATGATGGAGATTACCTGCAGAATCTCATGTGGGATGCGGGCTGGAGATGTGGAGAAAAGTCGGCTGTGGAAGATTAGGAGAATCGAAAGAGTTATCTAGGGTCGACGAACAAAACGGGAGAAAACGTGAAGGTGTAGGCCACCACATTCCGAGGAGAAAAAATACACAATATAGATGAGAAAACGTGAAGGTGTAGGCCACCACATAATTATTTATTTTTAATAGAATATTGACAGGTCCAAATTAATACAACAAATGTGTTTCTTAAGGTCTATTTTACGCAAAATTTCTATTGCTTCTTCTAATTCTGATACTTATTTTTCTAATATTTTTTCTTATTTTTAGAATGGATATTATTTTGTGCAAATACTTAAAAATAATAATTTTTAATTTTATTTTAAATATATATTACCAATTTACAATGAATTACCCAAAATAACCTTTACTCAACAATATGAAATATTTTAATTCATACGACGAGAAAACCCAAACGAGAGTTTGACATTTTTGCTTTTTTTTTATACATCGGGACGAAAATATTGAAAGGAAAAAATACAACAACAGAAACTAAAGTGCAGCTGATCCTCAAGGTGGATCAAAATCGAAGGTGTCAAAGGAGTTGTTCCCTCTGGATAGGTGATGCCAAGTGGAAATAAGATCGGGAGAGATTGCTGATGGACTGTAAGTCCATGGGCTCGGAGAACCAGGGGGAGCTTGATGTGTGATGCTATGCATAGCAACTGGAGGGTCAGCAGGTAAGGAGATCAGAGAGTGCTGCTGTCCAGCTTCCACAACGGAATCCTCCCTAGTTGAGAAGCGCGAGTTAAAATCAGGAAGCCTCAGAGCAGCTTTTGCTATGAGATCGGCTGCCACGTTCTCTGCCCATGGGTGATGGGATTAATTGGAAAACGATATCCTGACGCCCTTTAAGTTTGTCGTGGATTTTTTGAATCAACAACTCAACAATTATATTCTCAGCACGACGAAGTAGCAGGTCGAGAGCTTCGCTGCAGTCTGACATTATCTAATCATTCCTTAGACCGAGGTGAAGAATTCTCCCAATCTCGTGCCATATTGCCCACATTTCAGCCAAAACTACGGAACAGACACCTATTCGCCCAGAAAAGTCACAAATCAAACCCGATGAGGCATCGCGAACCACCACTCCAAAGGCTGCAAGACCTGTTTGGCGATGAACCACTGCTTCCGTGTATACAAGATGCTCAGTCGTTGATGATGACACTGTCAGATGAATGTCCGAACAATATGGTAAGCCAGTGAGTGCTTTGGATCTTGTTGTCTGGTCGTTATGAAGCCCACAGGAGACCCTCTCATTTTCATGAGCTTGAGCTGTAACCATCGCCACCCCAGACCTAACAGAACAATGCTTGTTCTGGAAGATGGCCTCATTCCTCGTCTTCCAGAGCTGCCAACAGATTATTGAGAACAAAATCAGTACGCTAGATAGATTGTTAGAAGGATTAAGATGGTAAAAAATCCACTCTTCTGTCAGACTTAAGTTCCAAAAGGCAGTAGGTAGTATACTACTAAATGAATGCCTAACTGATGCTCTCCGTTGACAATCACACAGAACATGAAGCAAGGTCTCACATTGACCGCAAAATACACAAGTAGGAGAAGATGCAATCTTCCTACGAAAATGCTCGGCATTTGTCCAAAGACAATTCCGAACCGCTTTCCATAAGAAAAGTTCAATCCCCTCCTGAAGTTTGAGAGACCAAATTAGTGTCCAGTATGTGCTCATAGGATTAGGAACATAAGAGGTGACAATAACATAAGCTGGGGAAGAAGAGAACTTCCCATTCGTCGAGTGTCTCCATCTTAGGACATCCGGGTCTGCATCGTGTGCTGGTGGAAGTGTAGCCATTATGGCTAGGATCGTTGGTTCTGGTAGCCATTGTGAAAGGCGGGGGAGTCCCATTCTTCCGATTGAGTAGTAAAATCTGCAACCACCAAAGAGATATCAGTTTCGGAAAGAGATAGAGAAAGTTCCTGCAGAGGTAGTGAGGCACTTCCCCATCAGTCTGTCCAGAACCGTGCTTGAAGTCCATCTCCAATGATCCACCCGTACCCAATCTTGATGATGTTAAACAATCTGATAATGGTGCCCTAGATGCGGGAACCTCCAGATGTCGGCCGCCGATAGATGATACGATGATCCAGAAAATTGTATTTTGCTCAGAAAATTTTGATCCATAAAGGGCATTCAGGTCCGTCCTTCCTAGCAACAAGTTGCCATGCCAATTTGCAAATCGGCGCCTTGTTCGTATCCCGACACTTCTGAGCCCAAGTCCTCTCTATTTTTTGGTTGGCAATACACATTCCAACTCACCCACAAAGGTTTCCTACTGGTCTCATCCCCTCCCCACAGAAAGGTCTGAATTGCTTGTCCATGTTATCGCAGGAGCTCAAAGATAAGGCAGTCATTTGCATTACATAGCTGGGAATGGCACAAAGCACTGCTTTGCTCAAAACCACTCGTCCTGCCAACGATATGCGTTGTTTTGACCACCTACGAGTCCTATCTTGTATCTTCATAAGCTGCGAGTTGTAAGTAGCTCTGGAAATGCGACCGTGTATTAACAGTGCGCCCAGATAGCCTCCAAGATCTTCAACCCGTCTTATCCCCAGAAGATTCTTCACCTCCCGTGCAGTAGAAAGGGAAACAGTCGGAGAAACCCATAGCACGGACTTGTCCGAGTTCATAGTTTGCCTGGATGACAAGAGGAATACTTGCAAGATGTCCATCAGATTCCTCGCTTGATCAGTGGTACATTCTGCAAAAAGAATAAGATCGTCAGTGAAAAATAAATGGGAGAGAGTTAACCTGGAATGGCCGAAAGTAAGGGGTTTCCACCGGCCCTCTTGCGATGATAGATTGATCGCGTGTGTGAGTATTTCCATACAAAGGATGAAGAAATAGCGTGATACTTGATCGTCCTGCCGAAATCTTCAACGAGGACAAAAGAAAGGACCCCTTAGATAATATGATGTCCGCGAGAAAGATAATATGATGTCCGTGCAAATTCGTGTGGAGCTCGTCTCCAAGGAAGATAATATGATGTCCGTGAGAAAGGCTGGGATACCAACGTCCCTTAGAATATCCTATATAAAGGTCCATTCAAGCTTATCGAAGGCTTTAGCCAAATCGATTTTTATTGCCATATACCCAGATTTCTTCTTAAAAACTTTCGTAGAATGGATGGCCTCCTGTGCTATCAGTATATTGTCTGAGATGTGCCTCCCTTGGACGAAGCTTGATTGATTTTTCGAGATAAGGAGAGGTAGAACAAGTTTCAACCTGTTCACTACGATCTTGGAAATCAGTTTTGCACATATGTTGACCAGGGTAACAGATCTGAAGTGCTCAAAAGGTTCGAGGCAGGTGAGTTTCAACAGTAGGGAGATGAGCCCTTGATTGCATTCTGGTGGCACAAAACCAGTGCCAAAAGATTTTAAGACAAAGGAAATCAGGGATGAAGAGATAGCATCCAGTTTGCTTGGTAAAAACTTGCCATAAACTCGTCAGGTCCGGGAGCTTTGTCCTGGTTCATGCTAAACAGAGCAACTTTTATCTCCCACGGAAGAACCTCTTGGTTGAGAAGTGTGAGGTGAGGTGCTGTTAAGGGGGCGGGGAAGTATCCACATAGAGGGTAGGGAGGGAGGCACCTCAATTGAGCAGTGGAGGATGCTCCATAAACCTGCCGGAAAATGTTAGTTGCGCTCTCTAGCAGCAACGCTTTGTCGGAGCACCATGAACCATCCTCCTGCTGTATAGGTCCAAATTTCTCCCTGCAACGTTTTGTTTTGAACCGTGAGTGGAAGATTCTTGTATTCTTGTCCCCCTGTCTGATCCACGCACTACGTTGATTTTGTTTCATAAGCAACTCTTCCTCTGTTAAAATAATTTCCAAATCTCCTCTAAGATTAACTTCAAGCTGCTGCAGATAAAGGGATTGAGAAGTTTCCAGTGCTTTCTGTATCCCACCCAGGCGGCTCTGTAACCGTCTCTTCTTCCTGAAAATGTTTCTGAATATCTCAACCTTCCAAACATCCAATTTAACACGCAGCTCGCCAAGGGACTGGAGCAATGGGAGGTTCGAGTTCCAATTGGCCCCAAACCATGAAGGTCAGGCACTGTGGGAAGACTACATATTCATAAATCGAAAGAATGGAACTGGTGTGGATTCACCACTATCCCGAACTAATTGTACTAGCAGTGGAGAGTGATCTGAGGCAACCATCGAAAGATGACAAAGCCTTAAGGATGATGTAGCCAAGATAAGATCTGCATTGGCAAAGGCCCAGTCTATTCGCTCTTGACAACCGCCTCTTGCCCAAGTAAAATGCGACCCAGAAAAATCTATCGAAACGACGGCAGCAAGGTCGACCCAATTCCGGAAAGGACGAGAGCCATGTGACGGCCTCACATTCAGCTTGTCCCCGAGATTTAGATATGCATTAAAGTCACCTACAACCACCCAAGGCAGACTAATTGTTTCTACAATCCGAGACAGCTGCAGCCATAGAGTTCTGCGGACAGCGGGGTTTGGGCCGCCATACACCGTGGACAGATTAAAATGCCATGAATCTTGGCTTTGGACAGATAGGTGTATAACTTGGCAATCGATCGAGATTATACCCGCAGTTAACACATCCCTCCAGATAACCCAGATACCACCAGAAAATCCAGAAGCTTCAACGCAAAAGACTGATCGAAACCTAGACCAAAGCTACGAATAACTCTATCTGCCTCAGCCCCACTTATCCGGGGCTCCAGAATAATTAGCATAGCAGGCTTGTGAACTTTGATGAGATCACGCAATGTGGAGATAGTAGTAGCATTTTTAATGCCCTGGGCATTCCAAGAGATAATACACAAATCCATAGATGATGAGTGTTCGGGACCAACAATGGCTACTCGGAAGTGCCACCGTCTCCTAAGGGTTCACTACCCTGTAGACCTTGATCCAGGTGGTCCTCGGCACCGGCCGAACCCCTGGGAGATGCAGAATTCGACAGATTATCCTAGTCCATGTCCATGTCCAGGGGTAGGCCCCTGATTCTGCAAGAGGATCAATATCTATGTCCATTGAATGTGCAGAGGAATCCAGGGCTATATTTACCTTCTTCAAATGAATCCCCCTAGGCCCCGACTACTTGTAAGTGAAACGGGGGGGGGGGGGGGGTAGCGGGGGATCCGTGGTGGATTTAGACGGACGAGGGAACATAACTGCAACATGGCCTGATTTCCCACCGGAAGATGCAGCCGTTGATGATATATG